>JASVER010000065.1:5268195-5299274 GCA_030449065.1 Oceanodroma leucorhoa
ATCCCCGCGGGGGGCAACAGGAGAGTATAAAGGGGGTTTATCCCGGGCTGCGGCGGCAGCCCCGGTCCTGTCCCCCCTTCCCTTCCCCCTCGGCTTTGATCTGGGCTCTCGGCTCCTTTCCGCGGATAAAAGCACCAGCGGGGAGGCAGGCGGGGTGTGCGCGGGTTCCCCCCGCACCCCGGCGGGGAGAGGTGCGGGGGGGGGGTGCGGGGGTGGGGAGATGCTGCTGCCCTGATCCCCGCGGGGGGCAACAGGAGAGTATAAAGGGAAGAAGAATGCGGGAGGGAGGCGCGAGCGGGGAAGCGGGGGAAGGGGAAGGGGGGACGGGACTCCGGTGGGCATCAGGGAGAAGAAGCAGCCAGCGGAGCCAGCGAAGGCGGGGAGACGAGCTGGAGGGGAGCCGGGCGGCAGGGCCGGCCCCTTCCCGGGTGCTGCAGGGCCGGCTGCCCGGCGAGGCTCGGCCGCCGGCTCCCGGCGTGCTGCTGACACCGCCCTGGCAATCGCCCTCTCTTTTCCACAATAGGGCCACCAGATCTGCCATTCAAGGGCTCCGGCACCCTCCCAGGGAGGGGAGGGAGCTCTCGCCAGGAGTTTGGCTAAGCCTCTGTTTGAACAGACACTCGGAGGTGCGGGATCTCCTCCGCGGAAACCTGCGGGATTTCCTCAGGGAGCAGGACGCGAAGGTAGGGCTCACGCTCCTTACCCCGGCTGCGCAGGAAGATCTATTCGCGGCTCTTTCCAAAGATGTTTTGCGCTTCTCTTGACTTGGACGGTAGATCTGGCTGGAGACTTTTATAGGATTCCTGACCTGAGCTGTTTATAACACTCGTGTGTCAAAGGACTGGGACCCTCCCTCCCCCTGTATTCCCGCCGCTCCCTCCTTGCAGGAAGATTTCTTTTCGCACTAGAGCTGTTTATTTTCGACTTGTCCGCTGCTGATTGGGATTAACTCCGCTTTAGCTCCTACACTTCTGCAGCGCACGCTTGTAACCCCAGCAGGACGGTACCAGCAACAAGGGTGCGGAAAGGGAAAGAGTCTTAAAACTTTTACTAGGCTTAATTGTTTTGAAAGCAACACAGTGCGAAGCAGACGAGAAAAATACTGATGGGGAGAGAGATTTGGAGATGCTTACTGAGTGCGTCTTTTCCTAAGGGTTTGGTGTAGGAGTCCTATTAACAATATATGCTGATGCCAGATAGCGCAAATGAGCTGTGTGTGTGTTATCTGGAGCTGCAGGCTGTTTATTTTGTGCTGCCTTTGAGTGTACATTCAGTGTGGTTGCATGACTAACTGGCTGGAGTGATTCACTGGCTGCTTTATGGGTGACTGCTCAAAACAAGTTGTGAATCAAAAGAGATTTCTTTGGCTGTGGTTTCTAACCTCCCAAGTTAAATGCACTCAGGGTTTAAGGGGAGCTAATGTGCAGACTTCAATCCCTCAGATCTTGAAGATTTATTCCTTCTCCAAGCCTTTCGTTCAAAGCCTTGATGAGTTTCCCTTCCCTCTTACAAGAGGGAGGTGGTGTCTGGGAGGCTCGGAGCCAAGGTCTGCTGCTAAAGGACATCTCCAGCCACAGCTCCGTCCATTCAGTCGCCCTAGTTCCCATCTTTGTAGCCAGTTTCGCTCCCTGAAGTCCTTAAGTCTTGTTCAGGGCGTTTGGGTAGCTGTAGCAATTCTCAGGTAAAAAGTGTGACGCGCCCTGTGGCAGCAAGAGACTTTTCTGCCCATTTTGCAGTCGGAAAAACTGAGACTCAGAACCTGCGAGCAGCTTGTGCAAGGTCAAGCTGTCGCCACTCAGTGGCATCGGTGTGACCCTCCCGGGGCCCTGGCTCCGGCAGAAGGAGGCTCTCAGCGGGCTGGGGAAGGAGCCCACTGCCGGAGTCGGAAAACTCATGGAGCAGAGGTCCTGTGTTTGGTTTCGGAAGGGACTGAACTTAGGTTTCCTGGCGGCCGGGTCCTTATTCGATGCAAGAAGCTSTAGCAACTGGTGTATTCTCATATGCTCAGATCTCTCAGTACATAAAATAGGCTCAACCTGTCAATCCACATGAATGGTCTCATCTTTAAAAACAACTCATCAGCATGGGCAACCTATACTGGCCAAAACAAGATACGGGTTGGTCACTGCTTTTCAGAAAACGCTGAGAAATCCCTGCCCCAAAAGTCATGTATTTCTGAAGTATTACTCCTACACATTTGGAAAAAAAAAAATCCCATCTCAATTGTTAATCAGCTTGGGAAGCATATGTTGAATATATTTATGTAGATACATTTTGAAAATGAAAAGAGAAATAGTTCTGGCTTAGGAGAAGCCTGAGCAGTAACACAGCCAATATAGGACCCCTGTGACTTGAGAATCATTTACTAAGAGATGGATGGGAATACTTCATATGAATAAAGCGTTAGAGTAATTTACCATAGTTATACGTCTCTCAGCTGTCTCAACTTGTAAATGAAAGTTCATAAGTAAAGGAGGAAAACTGCTTACATATATTAAATAAATGACCTCCACTTTACTTTCTGTGTAAGTTCAGATGAATCAATGCTATTATACATGCTGGTGATTCTGCTTGGTCGTGTTTTCATTCATACTTGCACATCATCATCATATTTTGAACTGTCATGTAAGTAGGCATGATGTGAAAGAGCAACTATGATCACCACCATACTTCTAGGGCCATTTTTTGATCAAAGAGAGACGGGTCAATGAGGAATACGGGAGAGGGATGGAGGGAGGAAGGAACAGAGATGAGTGAGAAGAGGCAGAGGAAGAAGAAGAGGAGATATCTTGGAGGGGTGATGAGCAGTGGCAGACTCACCGCTGTYACGGAAGGTGGTCTGCAACTGATTTTATGGACTATATAAGTATGAATCCACCAGCATCAAGTTCTTTATCTCTCCATTCAGAATAGCTGTGATTCAACATTTAGTAGCTGCTATCCTCAGGTCCCAGAAGCATTTAGCCATGACAAGCTGGTATGTCATGAGCTGTGGTCTGTCCTTATCTGCACTGATTGAAGACCATTGCATCGCTTAAATCAGCAGTTAAATGCCAATTTAAATCTGATAAAATTTTTTTTTTTTTTTTTTGTGAAGATGCGGTTTAAGGGTTTATCCTGATGCAGTTAATCTGCTTGCTGGAAGCAGATGGTTGAATCAGTATTATTTCTAAATATACTCTTTATTAGCAAGAACTGCATTCATTAGCTGTCAGGCAAGTGGGTTTTTAGCTGGTGATGGAGCTTGAAAGGTAAGCTGRTTTAGTCACTGATAGACTTGCTGTRCGCTGAGGCTGGGTGAAAACTCTGCGGGGCTTATGAAGGTAGCAACTGCCTTTGTTCAGTAAAAGTCTGAAAACACTACGAAACCAAAGAGGGGGAGTCAACAGAAAGTCAAGGCCCATCAGAGAAGTGCTATCAACGGGAAATAAGGAACCTGMGGAAGAGACAGAAGAAACATTTTGGGCAGGCTTCTGTCTGGGGGAAATAAAAGAAACTTGTAATGTCTTGAAATGATTCCTATCTGATTGCTACCGTGTTTAGGGAGATGATAGTGCTTTGTGTGCAAACACCTCTGCATAAAACAAGTACCTGGGGTCTCATCAGTTCCTCCCTGCAGTGGAAACTGTCTCCTCAGGACTTTGGATATTGGCTGACTGGTTCAGTTGGGAGCGATAACACTGGTGTCGGGGTAGGMTGCAGTTTCCACAGAGGGAAACGGGGAATTAATTTGTTTGATGCAAGAGGAATCAGATAACAAAGGTKCTTGCAGACATCTAACCTATTCAGGAGCAGTGGGAAGTGAAAGGAATTCACACCAGAATCAAATCAAAACAAAACAAAGTTGTAAACTGTGCACAGGGAGAGAGGGCAATATCGGGAATTTTCCCAGAAAGGGTCGAAAATGGTCAGAGAATGACTCTGTGCTGGGACAGTGCCCAGAGAGATCCAAAGGCCCAGCTGCAGGACCCTGACTCCGCGAGGTGCTGGGGAACGTGTGTGACACAGGCCAGAAGATGTTTCACAAAACAGGGCAAAGGGGAAAATGTTACTCAGCCTGAAACTTAATAGGAGGCCTGAGCCACAGCAAGATTTCTGTAAGAATAGAAAACCACCTCAAAAAGGAGACCAAAGGCTCACCAGGGTACCAGCCTGCTGGGCCTGGAGTTGGTCTCAGGCTGTCGGGTCTGCCAGGCAGGGCTGGGGTCACCCGTAGGACCGGCCATTCCCAGTGCGTGTGCTCTGTAACGCAAGCACAGGGAGACCCACAGCATCGGGTTTTTCCAGCCCCAGCGATGCCACTCGAGAAAGGACCCCACGGGAGGCTGACGCATGTCCGTTCCCACCGCGTGGCCGGCTGGAAAGAGGAGCCGAACCGAGCCTTGCTCTGCAGCGCTTGTTCACAGAGAAGAGCCTGAGGTCAAACGCTGGGGCAGGGGTACGCTCCATAGCCTGGAGTGCGGTGCTGGTCTCCGGTTCGGGAGGCTGCGAGACCTTCTGGAGCACTGTGTGGTTCTTTTCCAGCCTTCCCTGGGATGGTGCATGCCCAGACCTCATCCTGGAGCGGAGTCAGGAGCACAGCTGTGGCAAGGACCCATACCTGAGAGCTGAGAAGCACTGTGTTATAGACATAACCTGGCTTATCAAGATTTGGTCTGAACCTTCGTAAGCAGATTGGAGCCAGATATCAGTCTGAGCTAGACAGGACACAGCCAAATGCTAGAAGGCAAGAGGAAGAAGAGACCCACCTAAATTGGCAGAGGACCTGCAGACATTTTGTGTTCCTCACGTCTCCAGATGCCAGTGAGGACTTCCAAGATAAATAGCCGATGGACCAATTGCTAGACACTTAGGCAGATTGTGCAGGAGGCCAGAAACACTCCATGATGCTGTGGGATTTATGGCGGAGCTTAAATATTGCATTTCAGCCCTTGAACAGAAGTCGGAAAGTTGCTACGGGAAGAGAGGGAAGCTGGTTGCTTTGTATAGGTATAAGGTCTTGTGCTAGAGAGAAGAGTACTTCCATCCCRTTCATACCACTTCAAGCTATTAGAAAAAGGGACTTATGCAGGATAGAAAGCAATGGGGGATTGGCTATAACACCRAACATGAGTGCAGCGGCTTGGTTAAGTGCGGCTCTGATGGGGAGRGGAAATATCCACAGAGAGGGTTGTTATAAATATATGGCTAGTCAGGACAGAGCCTCATAAAAATCTACTGAAAGGCCCAAACTCAACTGAGGAAACAGAAGGACCTGATGTTGCACATGTAAAGCTGGGTGATACTGGTTTTAAGTTAGAGTTGAGGCTGTAGGAAGGCTTTGTGGTGCCCAGGGCTGGATATTAAGCTGGTGTTCAGAGAACCCCGCTCTTCCTTTGTAGCCTTTAATTAGTTTGCTTTTTGTGGCTGGTTGCACTGGAAATCCCCTTTTCCTTGGCCTTGGTGGCAAAAAATGGGGTTCTTGGTTGAACAACCTACTTGCCTCCACTTGGCAGTGGTCCACTTCAGAGGGAGGGCTGCAGGGGAAGCCAAGCAGCAAGAGAGGGGTTATCGCATGTGTAATTTATAGGCATCGTAGAYGCTTATTCAGGTACTGCAGTTGCTAATTGAAACTAGACAGAGAGGGAGATGATGAGACAGTCCAAAATGGAGCCACCCCATGGGTACGTGGGAAGGCAGGGACTGGGGAAAGTGTCCTTGCTGGGGAGAAATGCCCGCGGGAGACTGGACCGCCGGGATCCAGGAAAATGCTCAGCATAGCCAAGGTGGGAGATGAACTAACACTCAACGTGTACATCACTGCGGTTGGCACCTGCTCAGTGARCGCCAGGGCTTTCAACCTACAGTGTTTTCCCTTAAAGACATGGCTCATGTGAAAGAAAGAGGTTTGGGCAATCTGTTTGCGGCACCTGCCTCCGCGGGCAGGCCCCTGAGCTGTCTCTTTGAGCTTSTAGCCAGCTCCTGGACCTCATCTGTTGCCCTGGTTAGAAAAAAAAGGCCAGCAAGAGCTTTGCTGTGTAATATGTTAATCAAAGGGTGCTTGTGCCTTACCATTAATAGATAATATCTGGGATGTGCCTTACTAGGTTCATTTTGGTTTCCACGGTGGATATCTGGTGCTGAAAATGGCTTTCATGTTAGGACAAGTCCACAGCAAACYGTAGCGCGGGTCTCCCACCACCTCTGTAAGACAGCCCTCACTCGAGAGACCAACAGAGCAGGTATTGTATGGCCAGCCAGCCATCCCTCCGTTACAGCTGAGGAGATCCTGGAGTGTGGTAAACCCTTTGATAGGAACTGATCATGTTTTATAAGCAGGCTGTCATGAGCTCAAGGCTGCCAATCTGAAAGTGAACCCAGAGCGAGGTGACCTGCAGAAAAGAGGTGTAACACGGACCCTGGGCAAACGCTCAGCCCGGGGCGACGGGGCAGCGCTTGCCCCGATGCGAGGGAAGGGAGCGGGGCACTGCCAGCCTGCCCGGCCTTGCCGGGCACTGATCCTGCTGCTGGGGGCTCAGCTGCAGACCCGCCGGGATTCCAAAAGCTCCACATGCTCCTTGTGAGAAGGGAAAGCTGCCTCGGTGGCCGGAGGAGAGCGGCTGGGCATTTTCGGAGCTGAAGCAGTTTCCGCTGAACGCAGCTGGGGGGTGCCTGTGGGGTGGGGACAGCACTGACACGAGACCAAAGTCACCAAAGGCTGGTTCTACCAATGCCTTGTTCAAATGCCTTTTCTGGGCAGACACCTCCCTCAGCAGGACAGCAAGAAAAGATTGAGACTTCATCCTTTTTTTTCTCCTTTCTTTCCTGGTCTGCAGGAATGAAAACACTCCTGCTTCATCCAGTAGATTTAGGTTTGCAAGAGCAGAGTTCAAGGAGCTAAAAGCATCACTCAAAAAGGCTCCTGGTATCAAAACAAGGTGTGATTGAAACAAGGTGTGATTGGCAACTGTGTCTGCTTTGGAGTATAGACTCTCTTCAGAGTAGCATAGTGARAATGCTTGGAATTTAAAGATGAAATGTTGTATAGGAGATGGGGAAATAAAACAATGGGTGATGAGGATTCGTGAGAGCTCATTATACCCGAAACACTCAAAAAAGAGGTTCTGAGGTTTCATTATGATGTCAAAACCACTGGACATCCTGAGGTTGCAAAATCCTTAGTCAAGCCAAGAGAGAACTAGTTTTGAGGAAAATGCAGACAGATGATGGAAAATTACTACGGGAAATGTGATGCATTTCTTGCATGGGTTGCATTTGAAAAGTGGGTCTCCAAAGATGGGGAGAAACCCTACTGAGCAGTGTCTCCTGGGGACCTTACTGCAATTCATTGCTGTTGATGTTGTTGGGCCTTTGCCTGAGATGGAATCTGCCAGACAATATTTGTTGGTAGCTATGGGTTTCTTTAGAAAATGACCTGAAGCTTACCCAAAAAGGAACCAAGAGGCTGTGATTGCAACCAAGCTTCTAAGGGATGAATTTTTCACCATATTTGGAGACCTAGACACAAAGAGTGTGCAACAAGGCAGAGGCTTCGAGGCCAAAGYATTTCGGCAGGTTTGTCAGATGCTAGTAAATGCAATAGGAGGTACCCAGCATCCTACGGATGGTGGAGAGGAGAAGCTTGGCTGGTGCTGGGAGGAGGCATTGAGCCATCTGCATAACCTAGATGCCCCCAGTTACACTGCCTGGTCTCCCAGTGCTGCTCCTCAAGACCTTGGTATCTGCCTGCCCCATGTCAGCGTCTGAGAGACCTTAGCGTGTCTTGCACCTATGGGTGGGCAACCAAATCACCTCCCAGATACTTCACAAGAGAACGACAAAAGGACCAGGGCTAATCSAGCCCTTTGTCTATTCTGTTGATTTTAATGACTTTCAGAGAAGTAGAAAGGGAAAGTGCAGTCTGACCCCAGTTCTCCTTTTCAGACATTAGCCAGGAAACATAGCGCACTCCTTGYAAGAAATTCGTAGATTTGGGCCATTTGGTGTGCACTGGTCTGGCCTATCTGGACTCTGCAAGAATCAAGTGGAACAGCTCAGGTTTTTCTAAAGAAAAACAAATGCATGTATTGCCTCAGGCAATACGCATGTTTTCTGATGTAGACTTATGTGTAGAAACCTGGCTGATTCCACATCCCACGGAGATGGAGAGATTAGGAGCCCAAAGCAGATAAACCAGGGTGTGTAGCAGTGACCACATATGTGCATTAACATGTAARAGGCCAGTGGGTTCCGGCCCAGGAGGAGTTATGAGGGGAACTGAGTGGGTCCCGAAAGYCAAAAATACAGCTGTGGATGTTGAGTCTGACAGAAATTAGTTCCCTACTGGGGAAAAATAGGAAATGGCCTGTTTTAGCCCACAAATTTCATTAAAACCAAAAACTTTGCTCCAAACTCCTTCTCAGGGGGTCAAAAGGAAAGGGAGCGGCAGCTGAAAGCCTGCAGTGGCATCCCAGTGGGAGCAGAGTCAGCCCGAGCTGGCTCTATGAAAATGGCTCTTTACGAGTCCGTAAATAGCTAAATKGGTTGCTCTGACACTCTTCCTCCCCGTACGTCTGAGATGAACCCAGGTCCGTGGGTCTGGGTTCTGCTGGCAGGAGGCTGAGCAGGGGGTGGTTTTGCAGGGGTGCCTTTGCAGGGGTGCCTGGGGGTGGTGAGCGAAGCAGTTCCCTTTTGCTCAGCCCCGTGCCAGAAGTACCGACACGGCGGTGTGAGCACGGGCAAGCCGATGCAAGGAGCAGACGAAGGCACTGAAGACTGCTCAAAGCACCCCCCAAAGCAGGCTAGGTATGCCCGGAGCAGGGGGCAGGGGTAAGCAGGGGACCCGGCAGCGTGGCGGTGATAGTGTGGCACCATGGTGGAACCCAGCAGGGCTGTCCCTGCCCGCTCCTCGCCTTGTCGTGTCCGGCACAAAGGGACGTTATGCCAGGCCACCCCYTCCCCACAGCCCCCAGCTCTGCTCCACAGCCCCCAGCTCTCCTGGCAGAGCTTTCTTCTGGGGGCAAGACCCATTAAATAAAGAGATGACACACCACCTTCCAGACTGTCCCCGGCTGGTAATAATCTATAGAGCTTCTTACAGTAGCATCTGAACATCACAGTCCATCTATTGACCRGAGATGGAGCACCAAAGTTTTCTTTTCTGTGTATGTCATATCATGTACTTTACAAAGCTACGCACACGCAACCCCCATCCCTCTCAGCTGGGACTTATTTTACAAAGGAGTTACTTACAGGGGAAGGTCATTTAGTCCAGTATGTACTACAGTTTGAAGCAAATTGGACTGTATAACAGTCATGCTATCCCTGTTTATAAGCCTCAGCTTCATCAGCTGTAGGAGTTGTCAATGGCGAAGAACGGTGTGATTTAAGCCGWTTCGGGAAGCTGCATCTTTGCTTTGGAAAACAGGACACGAGCTGCAAATACTCAGAGAGTCCCTAATTCCAGGCAAGCATCTGGGAGCCGGCAGGCGCAGCCAAGGGGCTCTCTGACCCCTTCTTCGGGATGGAGAGCTTCCACAGTTTCCTCCCGCACTAAAACCTTGGCTCTAAAACCCTGGCTTGTTGGAAGCTACAGCCTCGTAACTGTGCTCACTGAAGGAGTTTTGTAGTTTGGAGCCCCATTATTTATGTCTGACTGTATATCTTCTCCTGAGAGCCTTATGAACAAAATGAATTGCAGCAGAAATCACACGTTCCCGTACAGGCGTGCTTGCCTCTCGTGAAGTCTGCAAAATCATGACCCAAATGTACGGTGAGATGGTAAATCCAAGAAGACAGCCTGCGGGAAGCCTGGTCTGAGATGAGGAGGAAGGAGAAAGCAACCCGCTGCAGCCCCCAGCAGCTTTCCTTGCGGAYGCTCTGAGCCCAAGAGCTGGGGATACTTTGGGAAGCGGCGGCCAGCCGGTGCCTAGTGGCCCCACTAATGCTGGGAGTCCTCAGACATTGGAAACTGAAGTGTTTATCTGTTCTTCCCAAATTTCATTCTTTCCAGACCCTTGCAGATAGGCTTCTTTCTAAAGAACGGAGGAAGGCGGAGAAGGTAAAAAGGGGTSTTGCTTACTCTCAGCTAGGAAACTCTGAAACAGCACGTGCCTTTCAGACCRGCGCTTTCAACCTGTATTGGTTCCAGCCCATGTTTTGTGATTGTGTGTTTTATTTTCCTCTCTAGGCCATCCTGCCTGCAGTCGCTCTTCCCACGTGCTGTTAAGGCCTCCCATTGCTTCCCGCCTTGCTAGAAAAGGCAACTTTTAAACACCAAAGCTCCGGTTATGGCACTGGCGTGGGGACGGCGTCTTCTATAGGCAGAGCCCTCCCGAGCT
This sequence comes from Oceanodroma leucorhoa, assembly GCA_030449065.1. Lineage (NCBI taxonomy): Eukaryota > Metazoa > Chordata > Aves > Procellariiformes > Oceanodroma > Oceanodroma leucorhoa. The sequence goes on from JASVER010000065.1 coordinate 5,278,515, forward strand.
GGGGGCTGTGTCAGCACATGGGCGCCCACGTGTAGATCAGAAATCTCCCAAAACAGGGGCACCCCTAAGGGATTATTTTGGGAGACGGGGGCAGGAAGAACGAACGCCCCTCGCGTTATGTTTGCAAACTGTCTGTGAGCAAGGTATGATTTTTCGAGGTCTGTCTGGGACCCAGGGCTGTTGTTGGGATGACGTTTGTGAGTAATCCTTGGTCAGCAGATTGTGCCTGTGTGTCAGCCGGTGCAAGAATTAGGCAGCAGAGAGGTGATCTGTGCTGGGGAGTGGAAGGTAGGTACATGGTGGACATGTGGAATAAGAGTCTTTTCTGTTCCCTGGTTGGATGAGCGTCACTTGCAGAAGTAGGTTTCTGGGGCAAATACTCCTTTTCACGAGTTCCTAAAGATGATTTCTGTAAATATTTGCTAATGTTTACTTGACGTTTGCAGTCGCTCATGTCAATATGATCCCATCCTGGAATGTTAACTGGAAACAAACACAAAAGTGGGCATGAGCTCAGCTGATGTGGATACAGTTTTTAATTTAGGCTGATTTTCATGGTCATCATCTTTCACGTAATCATCCAGTTCTGCTGAGAATTAGTGGTGCTCCAGGAGCTTCACTGTTTCCAAGATTCATGATTTTTTTTCTCTGTTGGGAAGTGTGTTACCAGAGTCACTGTTGTTTGTGTCTACTGTCTGACACTTCCTACCAAAATCCTGCCTCCAGTTGCTTCTAACTTAATCAAAACTTAACGACTTGGCCTAAAAGCTCCCACAGCAGTTGCTTGCCTCTGTCTGTTTTAATAATACTATTTTTTTTAAAGTTCATCTGAATCAATTAAGCTGTTTCCAAGAACGTAGCTAAAACTAAGCACGTTTTTAGTTTCGCCATGTCAGAAAAAAATGATGATRTCTTTTTCCAAAAGTTCTGGTGGGCTGGGCTGTGGAGCAAGAACGTCAGACTCACCGTGGAGCTGGGCTTTGGGTAGGAAAGGTGCTTCATGCCTTTCTTCGGAAAAATTGTCCAGGAATAAGCCTTAAGGAGCGGTGGTTCTCACTCACTCAGTAGTGACAGCTTTGATTTTCACCCCTAAATACACTGCAGATTTCCCATGTTCTGGACATGTTTCCAGCCAGGTCTGAACTCTCTCTTCTTGCAGTGGCCATTTACCCCAGTAGATGGTCCAGCCTTCCTTGGACCCAGGCAAAGTCGGGGAGCACGTTGTTTGACGTAACTACAGATGCAAGAAAAGCTGTATCTGGGGAAGCAGCAGAAGGCTGAGATAAGAAATCTGGATGTGGCAGAACGGTCTGAAGACTGGGGAGTGTGTCATGTGTCAGACTGAACGGGGGCTTAGGAGTGGGTGGCAAAGATACAAAGGTATTGCGTTATTCAGGGCATCTGGGAAGCATACTGAGGCCAACAGGACCTTCATCTCCAAGGTGCAAAAATATTAGAAAATGCTAAGTACTTTTTAAAACTCAGGCTTAAGTATCTCAGAGCAGTTGTTCTGCACTTGGTGGCTTTCCGTCTCGGTTTGCCATCCGTACAACATGAGCAATAGCGGTGCTTCCTCTCACCGGGCTCATTGTGGCTCAGGCATCTCTGTGCGACCTTCCGATACGGCCGGTGAATGCTGCGGGAAGCCAGAGGACAGTGCTGAACAGGGTGTGGATGCCGTGCAGTAAGTAAGGATTGCCTTCCCACGCTGGATGATGAGAAGAAAACGGAGAACTGTTCACCAGCAGTAGGGATGCAGTATATATGTCCCGAAGACCCGGGAAGCAAGAAATACTTTAGAAAAGAAATAAGAGGAAAGGCACAAAAGCCATTTGCACGGTGCTTTCACTGCTCATCCTCCTGTGTCCTGTAGACGTGTTTGGTCCCTGCATTGAGTGTAAACATCGTGCCGAGCAGCCAGGGGCCACCCCCGGCTGGCAGAGGTGGCTGCAGTCCATCAGAGCCGGTGGAGTCACACCGCTCTGGGCACCATCTGCAGCTGCAACAGCATGAGGGGCAAATGTCCCCTCCGGTCCAGTCTGGCCCCAGAAAAATTTGGTCCCAGAGTGGCTTTATAAAGGGATTCAGTGCTGCAGGTGATGGTGAGAGATCCATACCTTGGCCTGGTTCAGTCACCACCAAATGCAGTGACCAGACCTGGGTACCTTCAGTGGTCAGGGTGGAGTGGCTGGAGAGCAGACGCAGGATGGGTGGATGCTGTGGGAGTGCGGCTCACCGGGCATGGGCAGTCTGGGGGGAGAAGTGAACCACAGAGGTGGAGGTGAAAGTAAAGGTCAAATTCTCTTGACTCATGCAAACCTACTTCTTTCGTTCCCCTGGTGACAATTAAATGTGTTGCAAGGTGAAGTAGTCCTCAAGTGAAATGAAATCCCCCTTCTCAGGCCTCGGAGTGCATAGCGCTCCGAGTTACTTGACAAGTGCAGTTTACCCTTTGAGCAATTCATGACCCCCCTTTCGCAAGTAAGAGCACACTTCTGTGGATGTTTTCCTTGTTCAGTACTACCTAATGGATTTTTTTTCTTAATAACTGTCATTTGCCCTGCATCTTGCTATTYTCAACTCAAAATGAAAAACGTAAGTTGCTGGCTGTGAATACTATTCATTATTCATTTACCAGWGGAATCTTAGGCACATTCATCCCATTTCCTCTTTGTGCCTCATTATCAATAAACCTTTGCCTCGCTGCTTCTGTAAATCATTTTCATCCCTTTCCTTTGCAAACCATGTGCTCGGGCTCTTGCACAAATGTCTCATGAGAGTAATTGGCCAAGTCATGTAGTATCGTTTTTACTCCTTGATAAGCTGACAAAACTTCATTAAGAGGAGATTATTGAATTGCACATATTTTTTTTTTTATGAACAAAGCATTGCACTTAAACTGTGAAGCAAGCAGGGTTTCCCAGTATTTTCCCAAGCACAGCAGCTTGCATCAGCAGTTGGTATAATTCAAAAGACTTAGATTACCCTGGCTCCCATGGAGAATATGCACCTTCTTTCTGCTGTGATACRAAGGACATGGAGCTAACCCTCCAGAGATAAAAGTGCACTAAGCTGGGGGTCAGATTTTGGGGCCGAGGAGAAACTGGGGAGAGTTTCAAACATCCTTTCCCTCCTCCCCATGGCCCCAACAGAAAGAAATGCAAGGCGCGAGAGCGTAACACCCGCGACTGATGGTGGGCTCCCATCGGAGACTGGAGCGGTGCTGATSGTTCCCCACCTTGGCAGCTGCTTTTCATGGCAAATGCCAGCCGTAGACGTAGACCCGGAGCCAGGCTAGGGCAAGGGAGGACTGGCTGCTGCAGAGGCTGGAGGGATCCTACAGAGGCCAAGAGTTTATTAAACTTCAGTTTAACTGGAGCTGAAATATGTTGCTCTGATGCAGGGCAGCAGAGGTTGACGGGGTCCTTTTTGCAGACATTTTATGACACTCTTTGGGGATACATATAACAAGACTGGGGCATTCTGAGTAATTTAAATAAATATTTGTTTAGACTGTGTAAGGGGCAATTGGAGTTTCCAGGCAGGTCAGTCTTAGATGGATTTTTCTTTGTTTGCCCTTTCTCCCCAGTTATAGYGTAGGCACGCTGTGGTTCACGGCCCGGCCACGCAGCGCAGCTATACCTCCCCCAATACCTCCAACCAGCTCTCCTGGACAGTGAGACCTTGCGGCTGCCAAGCACCCCTTGTACTGCATGGGGGGGGCTCATGGGGACCACGGAGGACAGCCCCTGGCTAGCAGGGGTGGCCGGTGCCCTCAGACCCCGTCGGCACGCCAGGCTTCCCCCTCTCCCCGGGCACCAGCATCTCCTCAGTAGGAAAACCCTGTGGGATTGCAGCACCGTCCCCACCTCCCGACCCCACGGCAGGGACACTTTTTGCGGCAGGTGACCCGAGCAATGGAGCGAGGAGGGGTGTAGAGGTTGGGGGAAACAGCCTGCCCCTGTCAGGTTTGCTGTTAGTTATTTTGTCTTCGCAAGGTCCCGGTTCGGTTGCGCCGCTTCTTGCTTCGGTTCGTGATTTTGCTGCCCTCTTTCTCTCTGCCAGTAAAAGCGGATGCCAGCTTGTCACCCTGTCCCTGTGACTGTGAATTGGTGGGTTTGGTAGCCAGAAACCTAATTTCTTTCTGGAATACTTCTAAAAGCCTAGTGCTTGTAGGAACATTAGCAATTCCCAGACCTGGCTGGCCTTGAGTTTTGCAATGCGCCGTCAGAATGGAAATAAGTTTTAGCTGTGCTTCCAAGAACGGGCGGGTTTGGGGAAGGCTGAACATTTTTATTCCCTCGTCTGGGCCTTTCTTTACTAATCAGCTGTATAAAACTGAGGAACAGCAGAACTATTTTCTTAAAGAAGCTGGCCCAAACTTTGGCCCAACGTTTAAACTCAACCCTTTCTGTGGTTCAGTGAGGTTCAGTCAACTTTGGGTGTTTTCTGTTTTTACTTCAGCTTTCCCATCACTACTGCTTTCCAAATTCCAAGCGAAAATGGTAGCACTCCAATCCCCCTGAGATGCGCCGTACTTGGGTAGCAATGGGGTTGCCGCAGCATCTCATCTGAGTCCCCAGCTCTTCWCCGCGGGGGCACCTGGGGGCCCAAATCGGGAAGCACGAGAAGCAGCACAGGAGCTGCGCTGGGCAGATTTGTTGGGGCTTGTCTGACTGCCCGTCTGAAGTACATAACACTTCACTTTAAGCATAAGTCTAGTCCAGGGACACGCATAAACTGCAGCGCTTTGCCGGATTAGGGCCGCGGGCTGGCTGCTGCCGCTCGGCAGAGCCCGCTCAGACGCCTCTCCGGCCGGTGCCTGCAAGCCTTTTGAAGTTCATCTGTCACTAATTTGAAACAGGACTCCACAACGCAGAGGCAGCTGAGCTCTTGCTCAGCTCGTGACAAAACGGCTCTAACCTCCCTCCTCCTGCCCCTCTGCGCTGCCGGTAATTTCAGGTTGCAGCTCCGGCCCTGTTACCAGCAGCACAAAACGGGCGACTGGAAGTCACCTCTGGGAGGCAGCTGAACTTCAGCAATGCATTGCTGCCTCTGCCGGGAAGAGGTTGCTTTTGCGAAGCAGACAGACAGAAGAATGCAGAGACAGACAGACTGATGGATGGACCGACCGACCGACGGTGTGAACACTGTCCGGGCAGGCACAGACACATAGGATGGGGTGAATCACCCTCCAAGCTGGCAGCAGGGAATTAAACTGTGCCATAGCCAGACATTAGAGCAAGGCTCAGCTCCCTCCAGGCGGTTTTGCCTCACCAGCCCTCCCCACCAGCTGGAAGGAGCATCCCCCTCCCCTCCTCTAACTCAATGGCTGATTTGTATCTGCCGTCGTACGCAACGGGTGGTGGTGCCTCGTTTGGTGTGTGGTTAACGTGGAAGGCAACACGCGTTGAGACCGTGGAAGGCTCCACCGGTGCCTCGTGCCTCCCTCTCACCCTGCCGGAGCCAATGCCCTGCTCACCCAGCGCCCAGCCCTGGATGGAAATTGTAGGGGAAATATCTGGGACGACTTGTGGAGAAGTGGGAGGTGGTGACTGGTTGCAGGGAAAAGCTCTGGAGGAGATGACAACTTGCAGTGAAGGGCCCCTTTTGTCTTGCAGTGCTCAGGTCCTTGCGGTGGCCAAAGGGCAGGGGTGAGGTTGAGATGAATACGTAAATCYGCATCCGACGGGGAGGTTTATGCTCTTCCTTTCAGAGTGAGAGGATAGTCCTAAGCCCTGCATCACCCTCATCTGTCACTCCTATCTGAACAGCCCTCGGTGTTTCCACCGGCAGTGCCTGCCCTCAGCCCCAGAGCTCCCCAGCGCTTACCTTTCCCTGCTGCAGGTACAGGGCCTGACTTTATAAGACCTCGGAGCAGGGACGGGGTTGAATCCTGGCTACCTTAAACACTGTCCTCATGTAACTCTGCTGGACATAATCTGCAAACAGGGGAGGGGCAACCTTGCTATAACTAGATTTTCTAACGGAAACACAATCCCGAGAGAAGTGGATGATCCTAAAATAAGGCAGACAGGCGGATGGGGCAGATGCTGCCCCAGATGCTGACGGCCAGTGACACTCAGCTCAGACGGGAGGGGGACAGAGGCCCCACGTTGGGTCAGTGCATCAGGGCATGCAAAACCCCAAGCTGCCTATAGTGCTTGTCTGTGGAGAATGAAAGTCTTCAGCAAAGAGCTGCCTATCCTGCCTTTCAGTTACCCAAGGGTCTGAGGACCCTTTTGGACTTAACTCCCAATAACCAGCTACTGGCCTSCGTGTAGGTATGAGTCTACGACTGAGATGATCCCATTCAATACTTTGTCCTATATTAGTGATGTTGTTGATTTTTTTTTTCTTTATGAGCTCCCGTATTTCGTCTTATTCAGCATTGAGCCAGGTCTTCAGAGCAGTTAGGTGCTCACATCTGGCTCTGAGGGACTTGAGAAAAGCCAAGACCTTCAGGTGGCCATGGACATGGCAAGGCAATACAGGATTGCTTTGGAAGGAGTAGACTACTTATCCAAAAGGTATCAAATTCAGAGCTAAAGAGAAACTGAAAGCCCTTTCAAGCCTCCTTCCAATCCTTGCCTGCCTCATCCRTCTTCCTTGGCAGACAAGCACTGGTGATATATCAGTTCAGAGGTACTAGGGGGCTTTTGGTTCACATGCACTGTTTTAGGAGGAGACACAAGTAGGACACAGCAGAAACCCACAGTTATTTCCCAGCTGYTTGTGACATGTGGGCAATCAAAGAGACATTTTAAAATGCAGTAGCTGACCCATCTTGACTGTCACACTTCCAAGCAGGACTCTGCACATAGCCTGGCGTGCTGAGGATCCATCACTGACCACCCTCGGCCCTGAGCCTCTGTGGGATCTACTGAGGGTCTGGCTGCCACTGAGCTGCACAGAGGTGACTGCCACCTCCCTCCACTGTCACTTGAAAAGCCATCTTGTGGCTGATCCTGGCAYGGCAGAGCGCATCCCCAAGGCACTGAAGACCTTCAGGTGTCAGAGAGGAAAGAGCCAGGTCACTAAGAAATTCAGGGGTTCCTTGGAGAGAGCCAAGATCCCCAGCCTCAGAATATTTGGCATAAACAATAATCTCCTTTCACATTCAGTAGCGAGGAAGCCAACAGGGCAGTTTTGTTTTCTCCCCATGGAGGCAATGGCAGTACATTTTCTTGCTCTTTCTCTTTTCCTATATCACATTCTGAGAGCCAGAAAGTGAGCTGCAATTACAGCAGGTTGCTACCAGCATTTTTGTGTCTCCAAAAGTTGCTAGTCAGCTCTTTCTGCTGTTCAAATGTTGAACGTGCCTCATGAGGAAGGACTTGGGGCATAAACTGTGCCTTTTTGCTCTAGCCACAGCTTCTATGCAGAATTTTCAGAATTGGTTTGTTTATATAAAAGCCAGTTTTGTTAGTGTCCTTTAAATAACATGAAGGAGGAGCAAGCAGCCCATGTTGCATTTGTACAGATGGTGCTGAGCTCTCCCCRAGTAGCCACAGGGTGTGTGAATTCAGCTAATCAGACAATAAAGCAGTACGTGCCCTCGAAAGCAGATGTTTGTATGGGGGAAAAAAGCTAGCGCAGAAGAAAAGCAAGAGGAACAGCAACTTCCACAAACGACACACGCGCGGACACACGCGCACACACTCCCCAGGCTTGCTGTGACCTTAGCTTCTCAGCAGCACTGGAGTTAATGTTTATCAAGCTGTCTGTCCCCAAACCCACACAGTGATTTTACTCGAGGGGAACGTAACCAGCCAGGCATGGGAGGGTCTAAGTGCAGCCAGGGCTGAGGTGGTTTTGACTCCCAGGGAAGCATCTCCAAGGCAGGCAGAGTGGAGACAGAGCCAGTGATTTATGTTATACACTGGCTGCAGGGCCACCAAAAGCCTGTGGACCCACCGGTGCTGTGTGGCACTTTGGGTATTGTCCCCAGACTGCCCTTCAGGAGCAGAAGGATTTGTTGAGATTTTTCTGCTCCAGGCCTTAGCGTGGCTCCTGCTATACGCTCTGCTCAGAAAAATAAAGTCTCTTCTTGAAGAGAGGGGCCCTAGGTGTGGTCAGGAGGAGCACAGGAGAAAGAAACACTCCTCTCCCCCTTTCATCCCGCTGTGAATAGGCTTTTCTGGAGGAATTTGCTCTGTCTGTAATTAGCTCCCCAAGGTGGCCAGGTATTTCGCAGCTATTTTTAGTCTGCGGGCTTCACTACGCCCCTCCTTTGCTGTAGAGCCTCAGGAGGCTGCAGGCAGCAGAGCAGCAGCACCAGCAGCTTTGGTGGGGCTCAGCAGAGATGGACGGTGTCCATGCAGATGGGGACATTCATGCAGTGGTCTCCTCAGCACAGCGGGAAGTCGGTGCGTGCCATGCCATGAGCAGAGGAGCTGCCTGGAGCATGTTCCAGCTTTCCTTCAGGTTCTGCAGGATGAACCAAATGAGCTCCCTGGCTGGGATAAATGGACAGACGTGCTTTCATACAGGAACCAGCTCTGCTTTATGCAAACTCAAGGGAACCGCTGGTAGGCTGAACAYAAGGAGATGTGTTCATCCTCATCCAGAGTTGAAATGGAGATGCTCCAACCAGTTTCTGCTTAGCAGCAAGGGTGACTGCGCCTTCCAGAACGATGCCAATGGCTTGTGTCTTATGTAGACTTCTACCACCTGCAATTGAGATGAATGCTGCCCAGTTTTATACTTCAGTTGAGCCCAAGAGTGAAGGTATGGTTAAGTATCGGATCATTGCTAATAAAATCGGTGATGCCAGACTCAGTCACAAAATTCTGGGTCTTCTCTCCATCTTTAAACTCTTCTCTACATCTACAGACTGCAAGAGAGCTCACCTCCTGAACAGGAATAAACCTAAAGATTTGGGCCTTTGTATGTCTAAAATCCAACCGCTCCRTTTTATCCTATATAACCCAAAATGTGGATATATTTTAAATGATAGCCCTGTGCTGACTTCTAGGCTGCAATGACAGACAGGAGGCAGAAGGCTGCAACAGACAACTTGGGAACAAATATAATGGCTTCAGCATGTGTTAAGGCAAGATCACAAGGACTGGGTAAGGTTACTACGGCCGGCCAAGTCCTGGAGGTGTGCTGGCTGGGCTGTGGTGCAAATCTTTCTCGGTAAGAAGTGTAGAATACACCGCCCATACCCTATCTAGGCAAAATTTTAGCAGTGAGGGAATGGTATTTAAGCAGTGAGGGAATGACGTTAAGAGCCAGAACTGGATTTAAAAAACCTTCTTAAACATCTGCACTAGACGTTTTGGGTTTTTTTTTTTAAAGCAGCATTGTTGCTATGAAAAGTCAAAGTCAGACCACGGCTGTGCAGGAGGGAGAGGCACCATGAAATGGCCAGTGTAGGAGGCCACAGGGATCTGGGGGTGGGCAGGGGAGAAAACCCTTGTGCCCCCGCCTGAGTGGGAAGGCAGAAGGCCCCCACGCCTCTTAGGGTGGGAGCAGAGAGGCTGGCTGGCCCAGCCACACGCGCTTTGGAGGTGGGTCGGTCGCTGGCAGGCAGCCTCTGTGAGCTGCTGCCTGCCGGTGGGTGTCCGGGTGTCCCGGGCTCCCCTCGGAGCCCCCCCGGGGCTGGGGTAGCGTGGGGCTCCTCACTGAGACCGTAACGGCTCGGACGAGACGCTGCTAGAGCAGTACATTAGCAACACCAAGAYCCTGCAGGCTTCTTTGCCTGGAGGAAACAGCCCTGTGCTGCCGGTGACCCTGGGTTTTGCTGGCTGTGTAGTTGGMTTCCAACTCCTGAGGCTGTGGGGCTGCAATCACAGGAGTCTATCGCAAAGGAGTCGCGGCTTGTCATGTATGTGCTGTGCAAAGGAGACCTATCCTTTCAAGCCGAGCCCGAAGTTGTGTATTTGACACATCSCACTCTCCCTTGCCATGTGGATGCACCAAGCTGCCATTGCAATAAATTAAATTCATAGTTAAGATTGTAYATAGAGAAGATTTTAATTCATCATCTCCCAAAATAGCACACTTCAGGAAAAAAAACAGATACGAGTTGTGAATCCAAATGTTGTGTGGTTAAAATGTCCGTTCTCTCTAGCAAGGGTGTTGGCAGAGCAGTGTGCTGCCTGGACACCTCGGGGGCTCACCACGTGGCCACGCATGCAGCGTGGTCTGGGTTTCCTGCACCCCAYTCCTCCTCCATTCCCGGGAGGGATGTGGTGAGATCGGAAAGGCATTTCCCCTCCAGGTGAACTGGGGATGCAGGCAGCTCTCCTGCCCGAAAAGGAGCAGCGTGATGACGGGGCTCCACGTGCCCAGCTGTCCTGGGYTGTCCCTGCCCATTGGCAACTGATACAGGGTGACTCAGGGAAGGTCTCGGAAGTGCCGATGGTCTAGCAGGCAGCCAAGGCACTGGGAGAGCAGGGTATCAGCGTGGGAAGCCAGAAAATATCCTCCTTCTACTGCTGTGAGGGCAAGGACGGAGTCATAAGCAGTGAAGGAGGCACCAAGCGGTCCTGTCGGGCTTGTAAGGGTGCAATGATACTCGCATTACCTCCTTGTCATGGAGATCTTCACAAYATGTAACTCAAGGTCTCTCTAGGTTTGATTAGAAACAGACACCCCAAACTTTGCACTGAAACTTTGAGGCCATCTCCAGTTACAGGAAGTCTGGGCATATCCATATGCAGATGTATGCAATTTGTTTCACTTCAGCAGTTAGCATGACTGCTTTGGGGTCAGGGAGCCTGTTCCTCGGGAAGGAGACTTACTCCTCTGGATGCTCAGCCGAGGGTGGATGCACKCCATCCCCTCCCTACGCCGCCGTCCCTGCTCCCTGCCTCCTGCCCTCCATCCCACCCTCACGGAGACAGCTCACCCTGCCCGGTGCCCGCAGGGCTGGAGGTAACGGCGCCCGTGTCTGCTGCAGCGTGGGAGCATGAGCCGGCCAGGAGGGCTGCGGGCCGGCGGCAGGCATGGGGACACCCGCCGCGTGCGCAGCGGGGACGGTCGCCTCTTCCTCGGGGCCGACGGCTTGCGGCGGAGGTGACTATCGCCGCTGGAAGCCCTGGCCCCAGCTCCCAGCTGCAGTTTGAGCTACGCAGTCACCGAAATTACACCAGACCCAGAGCTTCTGGCTGCGTCTGTGTTTGCGCGGACCCTTCCCCAGGTAGCCGAGCCGCTCGAGCAGATAAGAAATGGCAGAGGAGTTCCCCAGGGAAGGCCTCAGGTCTTGCGTTTGCTGCTGCTGGAGTCGCAGGGGACCTGGGAGTTAGGGAGGCAGCCAGCACAAAGGCACGAGGGAAAATGTACTGAGCTTCCTGACATCATAAATAATAAAAAAAGAAAGAAAGGAAGAAAAATTTCCTGGAATACTTCTATTTACTTATTACTATGACTCTCATAGGTGGTAGTCTGTTGCTGCAGACCTTCTGGAACTGTTTTATTATCACTAGTTTTGAAAATAATAAATATCATGGCCGTAGCACAGGATTTACCCAGGCTGTGGGGCAGGAGCATTTCGGACRGGGATGCTGTCCACCCGCATCCCCGCGGAGCGGCGGAGCAGCTCAGCCCGTCRGAGAGTGCAGGTGCAAAGGGGAGGCAGGGTGGTGGCCACTGGCCTGGACGCTGGCCCCGGCACCCAGGGACTATAAATCTTGACAAAATGTTCCTAAGGATCAAAGCAAAGAGAGTTGAGGTCGACGACATTAGGCTTTGCTGAGCTTTACRTGGAGCTCCTCAAAAGCCTGAGGGAACAGTAGTAGAAAAAGCAATAAATCTGAAAATACAGTAGGGTGGTAGTGGCTGATAGCTCCTGCGTCTCCGGTGCCTTCATCCCAGTCCTGCCCTCGACTCCTCTGTACTAACTGGGCAATTTTTTTCTCAAATCCCTTCATAGCTCATCCTCCCAAGCTTAAACCTGGGCCTTCCTTGCCCTCGTGCCCGAGGGTGACAGCTACATTTCATCCTCCTGTTTTCATCCCAATCACCTCAACGCAGTCTTTCAGCTGCGAGAGTGAGAAAAGGACGAGGCTATGTACACCTTCTTACAAGCCCACTCAAGGGCTTTTGGCTGTGAAGCCGTGACAGAGCTCTTCACAGGAGGGCTAAACTGTAAATATACAGTGAATTAGGTGATAGGATGTTGTAACGAGGAACAAATGCTGGAAAAAACGGGGATTTCCAAAGACATGGGGTAAGATGCCTGAGCCAGCATTAATGACCCTGGATATGACACTGCTTAGGGAAATCTCCCGGTGGGGACATCACTAGATGGTGGAGCTGTTTCCCAGAAAGACTGATCCTGGACTGAGAACATTTAAAAATCAGCTAATGTGAAATTTAAAAAAAAAAAGATTAGCCAGTTGGCATGATCTTGGCTTGGTAAGGAGAGCACGGATAGAAAGTACCGCTCCACCCTTTCCTTCCCGGACCTGTAGGAGCTGAGTGTAGCGGCTCAAGGTGAAACCCTGCAGTAGGGCTACCATGGTTTTTGTCCAAAGATCCCAGCCAGAAGCGGGGGCAGGTGTGACACTGGGCCAGCCGCTCACACAAATCCCCCTTCTTCTGGTCGGGGGACAGCCCGCTGCGCAGAGCAGTGGCAGMAGGCAAGGGAGAGCCRCGGCCACTTGTCATCAGAGGTGCCACGTGCCACTGGGTCCCCACCAGGAGCCTGCTGGCATGGCAGTGGTCTTGCTAATGAAGGGGACACCACCGTTGCCGGAGGCAGGAGGTGGGCAGGAGAGGACACCCCGTCACAGCACCCTTTGCCTGCGCCTGAGGGCACGTGCGCCCGGTTTCACTCGTAGCTGCTAAGCCTTAGAGAGGAACCAGCTGGCTGCAGTGGTTGAAACGTCCACCTCCTGCTTTGCCATACTGCTCTCGTTACGTCATGGCCCGTTAATTATTAATTGCTCAGGGCAGTCAGGCAGGAACAGCCTCCCAGGCTGCGTCAGACTCCTCGCATTTCTCTCGGCCCTGCGCACGGGCTGGGGCGTTTCCGTAGGTGTCCACACCAGCCTTTTCCGTGGCACGACGTGCCGTTCACCGCCTCCTTGCCGAAAGCAGCGCAGGCCCTCGGCTGCGGGGGTGGCTGCGGGGTGTCWGTCAGGAGCACCTCTGCTGACACACCACCGTTGCCTGGGGATGCACSAGCAGAAAACAGACCCCACCGAGCACCACGCAGGGCTGCTGCGTGCCCCTGGTTATCTACCGTGTGTTATTCAGTAGGAGAGCACGGGTGGGCTGGTGACTGGGGACCCTGGGTTTGGGTCCCTCTGTCCTCGGAGACCTCTCCTGTGGCCAGGACCAAGGAACGTAGTGCTCCGTGGGGTTCAGTCCCACTGTGGGCGGTGGGAGGGTGAAGGAGGGTCTCGCTGGGGTGCGTCCACCTGAGCGTGCCGGGCTCGTGGAAGGGGACTGGGAGCAGCTGGCAGAGCTCACCCCAACCTCCCCTTCCCCGGCTGTGCTGGCATCCATGGGCTGCGATCAGCCCCACAGGCGTAACAGCCGCCTCCTCCCTTGAACACAGCCCGGCCAGGCACCCATGCCACCCCGAGCTGAGCTCCAGCACCCTCTGAGGCCGAGCCCRGCAGCTTCCCTGTGCCCAGCCCTTTGCCTCGCCTCCCGCCTCTGCCTCTGCCCGGGGTAGTGTCAGCCTCTCCGCCGGCATTTGGGGACTGCTGCCCAACTGCCGTGGCCAGCTTTAATTGCTTGAACCAATTAATTGATCGAAAGATTTACATCTGTCTCCCTCTCTCTCTCCCCCTCCCCACCCTGCCCAAACCTGCCCTCCTCTCCCCTCCCCGCCCTCCCACCCCAATAGGTAAGGAGAGCAGTTTGGGAGAGGCCGACTTGCAGCCGAGCTCCGACCCTTCGGGAATGGACAGCAGCTACCTCAGCGTGAAGGAGGCCGGGGTGAAAGTGCCCCAGGAYAGGGCCAGCACGGACCTCCCCAGCCCCATGGACAAGGCCGACTCGGAGAGCAACAAGGGCAAAAAGCGGAGGAACCGCACCACCTTCACTAGTTACCAGCTGGAGGAGCTGGAGAAGGTCTTCCAGAAGACCCACTACCCAGACGTCTATGCCAGGGAGCAGCTAGCCATGAGGACGGACCTCACCGAGGCTCGTGTACAGGTAACGGGGGATGCCCTGGGGCTGGGCGAGGGGTGGGTGAGCTGCAAACAAGCCCCTGCTCTCTGGGGAACGAAAACACGAGCCCTGCAAATTTGTTGTCCCTTGCTGGGCCTGAGGTCACCTGCAGCCCCACCGCAGCCGGCAGGCAGCCGAGCCCTACCCAGAGCCCGTGCCGCAGGCTGGAACACCTCTCCAGTACGCTGAGGGACGGGGACAGGACGGGGAGGTACATCCATGTCTGACACTAGTGTCAGCTCCTCTATTTGGGCTGGTGTCCTGAGCTGCAGCRTTCACAGAGAGGTCTCTTGTCCTTGAGCTAGCAGGGCAGCAGGCAGGTAAGCCTCACCGGCACCCTAATCAAAGCTATTATGAGAACYACTTTCCTCAGGAGACTCGGCAGGGCACACGGGTTCATTAGTCTGAGTGGGAGGAAGGTTTCCCACCGTATGGGCTCTTTCTGGCAAGACGGGTATGCGGAGGTGACCAAGACATTCAGTACCAGGGAGCATGAGGTGATACAGGAGAGGCAGCTCTTGCTGCCTGCTTGGCTAAGCGGGCACCGAGACTGCACGAAGCCTGGTGATCCGGAGCAAAAAGGTCCTCCCACCATCTTGAGAGGAGCAGGAGAGTCACACAGCCGTGCTGCGGGCTCACCACCTCCACCCACAGARGTGCCAGCTCCCATGAACTAGCTCCCCTGAACTAGCCTGGGGGTCCAGCAGAGCCAAACTCCACGTTGAAGGAGTGAATGATTCTCTGAAYGCTGCTCTTTCCTCTGAGTCAAGGYTAAACGGAAGGCCTGGCAATGCTCAGAAGCATTGGCAAAAAGGAGCACCATCACTTGGAGCAGACATCCGCAGTCACGCCTGGATGGCCATCAGAGGTCCCGCTGACGCTTAGGCTCTCATTCTCCAGACTAATTAATCCTGTGACTTTCATCTGCAGACWTTTATCAGCTCACCACCCCCAGAACCTGCATTAGCATCAAGAATAGCTGGCGTGTGGAGGCATCTGATTATCCTCTTATACCAGGAAGACTCCCAGGTCCCAGGCAGCCCAGCTTGCCCTCTGCTCTAACCTTTACAAGCAGTTGTTGGCGAACAGTCAAAGCAGTCCAGCATCCTTGCATAAGTCCATTTTACTCTGTACATTTGCTTCCAGTTTCAACTAGCTGCAGGATTTTTCTGGTCYGCTTGCCTAAATTGGTTTGCAGGGCTGGTATCCTCTTCTTCCCCACAGCTGTTTCTCTTCAGGCCGGACAAGGCTGCACTTCAGSAGAAAGCAGCGCAATTCCCGTTGGTCCCGCGCGTAGCGGGCAGGGGAAGGCAGCCCTACAAACGTCAGCTCTTCGCTTCTGCCGCGGGACGCGGCCCTTGATTTCCCAGGGACGCGTCACAGGCGCTGATGGGCTCTCCTGGGAGGCCAGGCGCAGCCGTGACCGACTGCAGGTGAAATTCCTTGCGCTCAGGAAGGAGAATGAGGTGCTGGAGGGTGGCGAGCTCCTGCTGCTCGCCTCTGAGCCAGGGTGGGCAGCTAGCAGGTCCCAGCTAGCAGGTCCCAGCTAGCACGTCCTAGCTAGCACATCCCAGCTAGCACATCCCAGCTAGCACGTCCCAGCTAGCACGTCCCAGCTAGCAGGTCCCAGCGAGCGT
Organism: Oceanodroma leucorhoa; assembly: GCA_030449065.1. NCBI lineage: Eukaryota > Metazoa > Chordata > Aves > Procellariiformes > Oceanodroma > Oceanodroma leucorhoa. The sequence goes on from JASVER010000065.1 coordinate 5,294,285, forward strand.
GCAGGGCTGGCTGGCAGAGCCAGGGCAGGCGAGGCAGATGCAATCCACAAGTTCATTACATACGACCCACAATCTCAGGGTTTTTTTTTCCCCACTTTATCCCTGGCTAACACTGCAGCCGAGAACAGCCTCTCTCTTGCAGCCGCCAGCTCGCACCTCTCGCTTGGGATGGCGATGGCAGGGCGCGTGTAACGGAGCGGCTGAAAGACTTGTCTAAGTGGCCTAGCCGCTCGCGCACTTACCGCGGGGTGAAAGGGGTAAGCACTTCCACTTCCCTCATTCCCCCAGCCCCGCCGGGAGGGACCCTGTCCCTCGGGCTGCGGGCTGGCACCCAGCCACCGCCTCCTGATGAAGGGCTGCTCTGCCGCTGGTAGAAACGCAGACTCCCCATCACCGGAGAGTGAGAACCAGCAGGCTCGTGCCAAGCCCTGTGGGGGCTGGCTCGGCAGGCTCAGGGGCACCCCAAGTGCCGGCTATTTCATATGGGTTCCCAGGGGGCCGGGGCTGCCGGCTAGGGAGCTGCTCAGCCTTGGCACGGTGGTGGCAGCCCCCAGGAGGCATGGGGACGCAGCCTGGGGTGGCACAGGGCTCTTCCGCTGGTGGCACAGGGCTGCGCTTCCCACGAGGGAGGCTTTCGGGGCCAGGGCCTTAGTGAATCACCGTAGCGCCTGTCTCCAGCTCTGGGTTGTGTTATGGCTTGTTTAGGCTTGGCTTTGGCCTCCCACCCCTCTGGGCAGCTCTGCTCTGGGGGGGCCTCCCCATGCCGGCACTGCGGCACCGAGGGCCATCAGCTTACAGCCGAAGAGCGGGCACGGGCACGGGGCAGCAGCCCAGGAGACCGATGGCGAAGCAAACGCCTCCTGCAAGGACCAAGGGCCCAACCAGGACCAAGGCAGAGGGTGGAAATCACAAATAAGCCGCAAGCCCCTTACTTCTTTCTTCCTGCAAGCCAAATAGCCGCTATGTACTCAGAGACCCTCCGCCAAGCTGGCAGGGGCTCTGGCTGCTGTGGGGTGTCTGGGCTTTGAGGGGAGCTCAACAGTCCCTCTCCCAAGGAAGGTACGGTCCTCTGAGGGATGGCGATAATTATCCTGGGATAATTCCACGGAGGCCAGCTTCAGCTGCCTGCAAGGCTGAACTAAGCAAAGCAGGGCGGCAGGAAGGCGAGGCACCCAGCAGGTTTGAGGTGTGATGCTGCTCCCTCCCACGGCTGAGGCAGCTTTTGGCTGGAGGTCATCCCCTCTGGCCAGGCTCGGCTCCCTGGGGAGCGCAACCAGCCGCTGCGCTGCGGGCAGGAGCAGATGCGGAGCCCAGACAGGCAAGTGGCAGCTCTGGTTTTTTCCCTCTCTTTCCCAAGCTCGTGCTTCATTAGTATAATAGCTGCCGGAGATCTCGGTGCCTGGGGAAGAGCTCATGCCAGCAGCGGGCACGGGGCGGGCCGTGCTGTCTGCGGAGCGCTGGCATCCCGCAGCCTGGCCCCTCTCCCGCTCCRTTTCTCTGCCGGCCGTGGTTTCCAGCCATCGGTGCTGGTGTCTGACGACGTCAAAGCTCATTCCCCCTGTGATGTGATGCAATGCAGTGTTTTCCCTGCCTGCCCCCCAKGACTCGGCCCCTTGTTGCCAAGTACTATTAAGCTACTGCACATCCCTGTTTTCCGAAGAGCCTTGCACAAGCCCTGCACAGGGTGCAAGGGTGCGCAGCGGGCACTGTTTTCATGTAGGTCCTACACAGCATGCATATCCCGTTCCTTTCTCCTTCTCTTCCACATCTGGGACTTCAGAGCCCCAGAAAAAGCTCCTGCTCGGTACCAGCAACTGCCTGAGCTTCTTCCATCCCCAAGCCCAGGCCAGCCCGGCCCCAGCTGCTCATCTCTCTTGGGCTGTGAGTATCTGCCTCCTGGCCTGCACTGAGGAGGAAGAGATGGGGCTGGCAGGAGGYTTCGCGGCCAGGGAATACAACCCCTCAGCCAGCCCCCCTCAGAGCCAGCCTTATGATTGCTGGGACCGTTAATGAAATGTTTTCGGCGGTGACCCTGTGATGCGGCGGGGGCATGAAAGTGAGAGGGAAATGTCAAACTCCGCTGTAGCAAAATCACCGCCTTGGAAAAAAAAGAAAAGAAAAAAAGCAAAGCAAAGCAAGAAGTAATATATCTTGATCCCTTTTCCCCCATAAAACCCTGGGAGGCTGGTGGAAGGAGCGGAAAGACTGAGCTAAGCCTGCAGGAAATTAAACATGAAATGAAAACAAGCTCAAGTTATTCAATTCTCTCATCCCAGGCTCCAATTTCCCATTCCAGGCCACTGATAAAATGGTGTCCAGTTTCAGCGCTCAAGGATGAATTCTGGCTCTGTTCTTGCAGGCTGGAAAGCAAAGGGCTGGTGGCCATCTCCGGGAAGAGGGAAGACGGCCTGGCCTGTAGCAGAGGGATGGGGTCCTGGAGACAGACAGACAGACAGACAGACAGACAGATGGAGGCTGAGCAGAGGGAGGAGGGCAGCAGGGCTGGGGGGACAGGGACGGGCAGGACGGATGCTGTGAGGCTGCCAGGGGAGAGCAGGAACATGTGAAGCTTGAACGTGGTGGGCAGCTCTTGCCCGCAGCTGGGCAGCGATGCAGCCGGGGGGGCACAGCGTGTGGGGCACCGGGCTGGATCCCGCCCCGGGGCTGCCACCAGCCCACCTCACCCTCCATCACTGCGCCGGGGCGGGTAGGAGAAGGGAAATCACTTTTTTCTTTAACTCGGAGGAAGGACGAAYGCAGCGATGCAGTCCCCAACCATCCAGCCATGGCCAGAGGGGCGTGGGTGAGGTCCCCCCCCAGCCCTGCGCGGGGCACGTGGGGCTGGGTGCCAGGGTGGCGGGAGCGAGACAACGAGCCGAAGCCTCCTGCTTTCTTTGTCTCAGGCCGTTCCCAGCCTCTCCACCCCCCGCAGCACGTCAGCTGTCTATGCATATGGATTTAGGTACCAGCATATGGCTGAATGTTTATGGAGACATGAAACATTTTCTGTTCTGTAGATTTTTATAGGGCTGATTTGGTACATCAGGGCTTATCAAAGCATTGTCTGCAGGAGTCAGATACATGACATTACCCTACACTCCCACTCTAATTGTTAACACTGAGACGCAGCCCACAGCGACTGCTTATCCCCGCGCGAAGCACCCCATCCTGACCCCGGAGGACACGCGGCACTGACTGCTGCAACCTCCGCTGTCACACCCCCGGCCCCTGGCAGCCTCTCTTCACTAAAGGYGACAGGCAACGAAAGGAAAATGGACTTTTGTCGGTTTTTAGATTCRCTCTTTAAAAGCAGGTGTCTTCCAAGATGGAGGAAGCCAGGAAATACTTGGGATTAGTTGCTTTTTTTGCTGACATCTTCACATTATACGTTGCCCTGCCTGGCCTGCTTTCCTTGGAGCACTGTGGAGGCCTGGAGAAACCCGACCAAGCAGCCTAAAAGGAYTTGGACCAGAGGAGAAAGGAGAACTTTAAAAAGTGGTCCAAACCTTGTTGCAAGCGTTTCGGAGCAGYGGCTCACTGCCAGCCCTTGGAGCATCTCCAGTGCCCCCGGCACCAGCGCTTGGACTGAAGACACTCYTCCTTTCAGCCTAACGCAGTGTTTGCCACCCCTTCCCAGCCCACCAGCCGCGGGGGGCTTGCAATTTGGGACCTGCCAGTTTAAACCATTTCGCTCTGCCAGCTCCAGTTCAATTCAATGCGTAAACGAGGAGCAGCAGAGGAAAAGCCTGTGCCGGAGACCCTGCTCCACCTCGGCTGGCCCCGGGAAACCTCCCCGCGGCTCTGTCGGGCCCGGGGAAGCCCAGCACACAAACCCCGCGCTGACGGCTCCRGAGGTCGTGCCGCAGAGCCGGGCACCGCCGCGGGAGCCTGCGCTCGGCGGCTCCGCTCCCGGGCGGACGCCCCGGGCGGGATGCTCGGGCGGGCTCCCCTGGGCGGCAGTGCAGGTGTGGGGCCGGGCTGGCCCGCCGGTGCCTTCGCCAGGCGGGGGAATGGCCGCATATGCCTGGCATATGTTCACCCCGGCCTCGCGCACAGCCAGCGCTCCGCTCCCTACCTGCTCCCCACCCCTCTGTGCACAGCGGGGCCTCCTCCGCCCGAGGAGGAACCGGGTCACCAGCGCTAACTTTGAATCTGCAGATCAAAGCGGCGTGATCTGGGCCAGCCCTGGGACTGGCCTGCAGCTGGGCTGGAGCGGCTGTGCCAAGAAGAGGTAGAAGAAAAGCAGACGAATGCCTCGGGCATCAAACCTGCTCCAGTAGGATGCTCTTCATGTGCGGCGTGTGCTCAGCTGGGATAACGTTAGGACCTATCTGCCGGCGCTTTTTGCACCCATTGAAAATCCTCATGGGGTCTTTGATTCGGGGTGGGGGGGTTACTATCAGGTTGCTGCTTTGGGTACGGTTAGTCCGGCTGGCCCACGTCAGTGGCATTGCCGTGACAGCRGTGCAGGGTACGATATCCCGCACCACCCGCAGCCCACGCGGGGAGGAAGCGCCCGGGCGCTGCACCATCCGCTCCCCCCACCAAGCAGACCACAGCACACGGCCAGACCCTCAGCTCCCCCCCCGTACCGTGGGGCTGGCCACGGTGGGGAGCTGCCAGAGACGAGCGTGAGGCTGCCTACATGGTTGGGGAGGGAGAAACTGAGGCAGGAGAGCCTGAAACGASTCTTCCAGCACAAGTAAGAAGGTCATCTCAGACCAAAAACTACATCCCTCCCCGTAGCAGCTTCTAGCCGCGCTGACGCGGGCTGCAAATGCCACCACCCTCCTGCCCCCCGAAAGCCGGCCTGCCGCCCTCCCCTGTGCCGAGYGCCCGGCTCGCCCCGCTATCCTCTGAAGATGGGGAGCTCTCGCAAAACCCAGACCCGCGTCTGCTTTCCCCAGCTGCCTGCGAAGGCGCGGAGCTGCCCCGCGGCCGGGCGCGGGCAGGGCCAAGCTGTTCGTTAGCGGTGCCCCCCCCCCCCCCC
>JASVER010000065.1:5299366-5419930 GCA_030449065.1 Oceanodroma leucorhoa
CAGCCACCGTGTAAAACTCGAAGCAGAACCGAGCGTCTCTTGGACTGCTCCTTTCATGCACTGGCGTGACCTGCACAACCCAGCCCCTGGTGATCGCCTGCATCTCTCAGTGCCTTCAAAGCGGCTCTTGATTGATGTGTTTCCCTGACTCACAAGCTTCAAGAGGCTTTGAAGACACTGGGCCAGGCTCTGATCTCTCTTATGCTGATGCAAATCAGGAGCAATGGTGCTGACAACAGTGCAATAATCCACACTGATGTCAAGCCAGTAAAAATAAGAGCAGAAACAGTGTTTTGGTCTTTCCTCTGCCTTGAAGGGATCTGAGCAGCACTGCGAAGCAGAGAGCTGCAAACCCTGCAAAGAAAACTCGGTGTAAAGCAAAGGACACGTAACTCTGTAGAGGGCACTTGCCCTTTCCTGCAGCTAAGAAGGGAAGGGGTGTTACGCATTTTATTTTTTTTAACAGTTAAGAAAAATAAGACTGAGGGTTCAGTGAGAAATGCAAGCTCGCAGCCAAAGGCACCATCATAGCCAAGATTAGGCTCGGGGAAAGCCCCAGCGCTGCTGGTTTCAGCCCAGTAGCAGCACACTCGGATGTATTTGCACTTCTCACCCGAGACTGGCTGACGGCACGAGAGCTGCGGGCAGCGCCTGGGTAACGCTGATTTAGGGGCGCGAGGAAGATGGGTTATCCCGGGGCAAAAACCAGGCGGYGGGAGGCAAGAGCTGTGAACGCCCCCAGATAGGAAGGACACCAAAAGCTGGGCATYGCCTTTTGCCCGGGGTGCTCCCAATCTGTCCCCAGCCCCCCCGGGGATGCGGGGCAGGACTGCCGGGGCTTGTGCGCGGAGCAGCACCCTGTCCTCACGCCAAAGCCCTGCGTGCCAGTGGGCTCCCCTGGGCTGCCGGGCTGCCAGCCCCCCGGTTTACAGCCCCCTGTCACCCTCTCCCCCCAGGTGTGGTTTCAGAACCGGCGAGCGAAATGGCGCAAGCGGGAGCGGTTCGGCCAGATGCAGCAGGTCCGGACCCACTTCTCCACCGCCTACGAGTTGCCCCTGCTCACCCGTGCTGAGAACTACGCCCAGGTGAGCGTATCCCCCCGCTCTGGTCCGTCTGTCCCGATGCCTGCTGGACACACCACCTCTGCTCCCAGTCCCCCTCCAAGCGATGCTTCGCTTCTCGGGTTCATTCATCCACCCGCCCTCAGGCAAGGCTGCGAGAGGGCCGGGGTTATATTACCAAACACTGAAGGGCCAGGAATTATTTAGCTGGGTGTCCTGCCCAGCTCCCTCATGCCCTGGCCCAGTGCAGGCACCAAGCCCAGCCCCGTGTGACGTAGGGCAGCCACCCTTTGGGCACGGGTCACCCTGCTCAGCACATCCTATTACACTGTCCTCCCACCACGTGTGCTGCTGCCCACTAACTTCCCACTGATTTGGGAAAGGTCCTGAAGGCTATTTAAGGTCTTAAAACCAGCAGTTCCCAGGAGGGCTTCCTGTTGCCGTGCCTGGGTTTCCATGCCCCTTCTTTAGGAGGTTGGACAAAAGCATTTTTCCCCTGGCAAATTCCCACAGCCGTCTCCCAGCGATGGGCTGTGGCACCCGCAGTGCACTCGGTGACGTCTGGGGATGCTTCCCAAGGGTCTCGTGGGTTTGTGCTCCAAAGGAAGGGTGGGAGCAGCCTTGCTGGGTATCTGGGGGCTGCTCCCGGGGGGTGTCAGGACCGTTCTTGCCCTAGCCCAGGAGGCAGGTGACACAGCTCCCTCCCTCCTTAACCTCCCGTCCTGGGAAACCTGTCACCACAGTAGCCTCCTAAGCAGTGGTCCAGCCCCTGTTTCACAACGCTGCCTTCAGACGCTGCCAGGGCAGACGGGCGTTCGTTAGCTGGAGGGCTAGGCTGTGCCCCCGCAAAGCACTCCCTCCGTCCTGCCGACTCCTCTTCCCGCCACCCAGAATTTGCTCGAGGGCGCAGTTTTGCAGGCGTGATGCTCTGAACCCGACTTGTCCTCACAGATCTGCTGGGAGTCCTCCTCCCCCCCGCCCCGATGCCCCGGCTGTCAGCTACCTCCCCAGCCAGAGCCGCACCAAAGCTCCCCCGCAGCCAAGCCAAGAGCGTTTGACCTCTCTCCTGCTTGGCATCTCCCCCGAACTGAACAAGAAGCCCTTATGAAACAGCTGAGAGATGCCAAAGCAGCTTTTCAAGCAGAGGACACTCTCAGCAGCCTTTTCAGCACTCCCTTCTCTTGCCTTTGTAACTTATACTGCTCCCTCCCTCCATACTGCCCTCCTCTCCTAGCCCTAGAGATCAAAAAAATGAAAAGCAATTTGCAGGAGGTAAGAGATCAGAGAGGGCCCAAGGGCGAGCGGTGCAGCGGGGCGGTGGGATGAAGGGCCCTTTGCTCTCTTGCTCCAGCCCGCTGCTTCACCTCCTCCCCGCTTTCATCCTGCACGCCTGTCCCTCCCGCCGCAGCGAACACCGAGCTCCCCTCTCTTCTTCTGCAATATCATTTAAGAGGGAGGCCGCAGGAGCCCGGACGGCCGTGCGAGGCGGCCCCGCAGGGCTCTGCTCTGCGGCGGGGCGGGCGATGCTCCCTCGACAGGCAACGAGCACCGCTGGGGAGAGGGGCAGGGAAACTGTGCTGGCGGCTGCGGGCACCTCGGCTCCCACAGGCACGTCCGTCTGGTGCAAAAAGGCTCTTGCCTAGGCAAAGCCACCCTGAGCTGGGGCGGGAGGACGGACTGGTGGTCTCGCAGCATCCCTTTCTGCCCGTTCCCTCACTAGCGGGGCCGGACACGCTCTCTCTCCTCAGGCCTGCCGCCGGCCGCGTCCCTCACGGGGCAGCCCTGACGCTTCTTTTCCCACCCCCAGATCCAGAACCCTTCCTGGATCGGCAACAACGGCGCCGCCTCTCCCGTGCCCGCCTGCGTCGTCCCCTGCGAGACAGTGCCCTCCTGCATGTCCCCCCATGCCCACCCCCACGCGGCCGGCGGCGTCTCCGAGTTCCTCGGCGTCTCCGGCCCCGGCAGCCACGTGGGACAGACTCACATGGGTGGCCTCTTCGGCACGGCCGGGATGAGCCCCGGCCTCAACGGCTACGAGCTGAACAGCGAGCCGGACCGCAAGACCTCCAGCATCGCTGCCCTGAGGATGAAAGCGAAGGAGCACAGCGCCGCTATCTCCTGGGCGACATGACAGGGCTGCAGCCCAGCGCCCGCAAGCCACGGAGAGAGCACACGGGGACAGCCGAATAAATCCATCCGCTTGGACTCCAGACAGCAGTTGCCTCCTCGGGGATCTGAATGCAGCACTTTTAGCTACCCTAGGTATATAAAGTACATATGTTAACGTAAGTGGAGTGTTTCCAGCATGAAYGCGGCAGCTCCCGGCTTTCTGGGATCAGGCGGGGAGAGGGAGGCTGTGGAGCAGCACCTCTTCCAGTGAGATCTGGGTTGGGATGCGTCCCCTCTCATGCCACCTCCCCAATAACCTGGGCATTTTTTCTCCCTGCTCCTTTTTCTGACACCAGATCTGCCTTTCCAAAGCGCAAGAGCCCGCTGGCATTTCAGCAGCTTCCCCCATCCCGTCACCCCCCATACACACAGACACACACACACACAACTTCTTCTCCTAATTTGTCGACAGTGTTGCTCAGATCCGTTCTGCCCTGGGCGTGGGACTGGATGGGGACTCTGGCACCAGCAAAGAGACACCTCTCAGGCTGCTCCCGTCCTCTTAGCAGTAGCCACGACTTCCCACAGCTGAATGGGGAACAGGGCTGGGAAGATACCCGAGGATAGAAAGAAGGCAACGTTATGCCATCTCCTTCTACCCTGCTTCCTCTCCGTCTTGCAGGCTGAGGTGAAGCAGAGAGCTGTAGAGGCCTGTGAAGGGGATGCCTCTCCTCCCAACGCGGCACGGTGCCACCACGCTGGGTGTCTTTGCCGGCTCTCTGGTCACCTGGCTGGAGGTGCAGCCCGGCAGACGATAGCTTCCCRGCACGGCTGGCTGCCCCAGGGAGCCCCTGGGGTTTGCTTTGCCACGGTTGGGGTCAGTGTTGAGGCTCATGTGCACGGTGGGGCAGCAAAATGTTTCCTCTGGCTTTCASTGGGTTGGGAATTACTATCCTCAATTTAGAGACAGCAGCTATGGGAGGGGAGTACAGTTGCCGTGTAAATCCACAGGTCCCCAAAGAGACTGCTCTGAGAAACAGCTCAGGTGCTAGCACGCAGCCGTGTTTGCGTGAGGCCACGGAATTCCTCGTACACCTTGTCCGGGGGTCAGATATGTGCAACGACAGCCCCTCCCGGCAGCCCTTACCAGCACCCCGCTGCACCCAGCCGCTGCGGGCACCTCCGCGGGGGGACGGTGCAGGGAGCGGGCTGGGAAGGGACCCGAGGCTGGATGAGGTGATGCTGCCTCATCTCCAGCCACCTCAGATCCTCCTCACCTTGCAGAGGAAGCAGGAGGCACCAGAACTTGCCTGTTTTTTTCTGAACCAATATGCGTCCTCTTGTTTTTCCCTCCCAGCGCTCTTACCTGCACAGCTGTTAAGCAAGATCTCCTTCACAAGGCTAAATCTTTTCCAGGYTTTTCAATGACCTCATAGCGCTGGGAATAATTTTGGAACATCSTTTTACCCCACTGAATTATCACCAAGGCGAAGCTGAAGGTCAGCTGAGCRCTATCACCCACACAGCATGGCCACGCAGGCCCGGCTTCAGCTGGGGCAGCCATCCCCMAGATTCGCAAGGGAACTACGGGATTTCACCCCCATAAAAATTTGTGTGTCACCCTGCCCTCCCTCCTCGTGCTCAGTGTTGGGGGATACTGTAGTTCGAGGTCCAGGAATATTTAGTGGTCTTGGAAAAGGCTCCAAATAAGCTACAACCAAATGTCAGGTTTCAGGTTAACACGGCATACAAGTATTTCTACAGCGCCTAGACTGCCATRCGCTACATAAATTGCTAGATCAAATGTAATATATATTTATTGGAATAAGAAAAAACAAGTAGTAGTCTCTTTTCTCTCCTCAGAAACGCTAAGAGATGCCTTCCTCGGTACTCACAGGGAACCAGCACGCACTTACCCACACCACGTGTACGACCAGGGCCTCTCCCATCACACGCAGCCAGGACATTCAGCTGAGCCATCGGGCGTGATGGCTTTAGGTGCTAAAAGTGATGCTGGTCACTGAACCAGACAGCACCACGCTGACCGCTCGGAGGTGTACATCACCCCCGCCGGGCGCCCCAGAAGCCACTGAGGGTCCCGGACCCCCCAGGGACCGGTGGCAGGAGGTGGTTTCTCCAGCAGATTTTGTGCATTTTCCCAGATACACCAGGGAGCGTGATGCTCCCCACGGTCAGCAGGCCATCCCGTGAAGGGCCGCTGCCCGAACAGCCCAGCGACRTTCCCGACAAGGCAAATTAGCACCGGGCAGAGCCGAGGAGTGGGCGGTGGGGCGGGCGGGCACACGGGGACCGGTCCCGCGTGGTCCGCAGGTACCGAAGGCAGGAGGGCCGTAGCCATTCAAGAGCTTAGCTGCATTCCCTACTGAAGTTAAAGGGTAGCTTTTCCTCATGGACTTCCATGAGGCCGGGATTTCACCTGAGCTGCTTAACAGCCCARAGGATTAAGTGCTGTATCCCCTGTCTTGTCAGAGAGAGAGGAGAGTCTCCTGGCAGCAGACTTGGCATTTACAGAGGCTGGGCCCTCGCTTTCTTTCACCTTAAAATCCACGTGCAAAGCACACGTTGGACTCCCTCAATCTATTTTAAACGCCACCGCGCACGCCTGGCCCTGAGCCTGCCTGAAAGCATCACGAGGCGAGGGGGGATGTCGTTCCCCGGAGTCCCCTGCCGCAGGGTCTCCTTCCCGCCGCCGGCTCTGCCTCGCTTCGCCGGGTGCTGCCGCCGTACCGGCACGGCCCCTTGCGCCCGCACCCCTGGGTGACRCGGGTGCTTTTGAGGGAAGGCGCTCCCCTCAAAAGCCTCCAAATGCAGCTATTCAGGCAGTTTTTCAGTTACGTGCATCTGTATTTACACACACTTTTTAATTAATTTAAAAGTTTTTTTAAACTAGCTGTTAAATTAACAAGAAAAACTGTATAAATATATATATATACTTTTTTATATATATATATATATATATATCTTAGCATAGCCAACCTGCGGCTACTGCGTTTCTTAAGGGTCACAGGGTCAGTGCTGTTCTTGCAATCTCAAGTTACCACGATGATGCCTTTTTTAATTATTGTTATTATTATTATTATTATTTTAATACCTTTCAACTCTATTTATGACTTTCTTCTCTATTTATTTCTTATTTAGTATTTTACTTCTGTCCACACATTGAGTTGCGATTCCCTGGCTTGGACTTGCCTTCGAAGCTGCAAGCTTCATCCCCAGCCACCGCCAAAACRTCTCACAAGCCCTGGCTGCCCCGCCACTCGCCACGCTAGTGCCCGTGGCGGCATCCTCTGGGGGTGCAGCACCCGCAGCACCCAGCCAGCTGGGATCTCTCAGCTGCCCTCTCCGGCCTCGCGGAGGTAGCAAAACGTTCCTCCCGAGCAGTCCTGGCCCTGGCCGTGCAGCAGGTACCCTTCAAGGGGGCTGCCTTGGTAGGAAACACCAGAGAGAKGTCCCAGAGCTTTGAGAGTAGGAGGAGAGGCAAATGGTGAGCGCAGCACGGCTTCCCGGCACCGGCTTACAGGGTGCCACTCGCTGCCGAGTACTCGGAGGCACTTCTTGCCTACGAGCAGTAGCTAGTGCTCGGCAGCAACTGCAAACCAGTGGTGAACCAGGCTTGGGGTCTGCTGGGCCCTGCGGTGTCCAAGCTCTAAGRGCTGCGAGCTCACGAGGAGAGGAGCGAGACGGGGGCCGGGCCAGCCCCCAGCCCCATCGCCCACCGCCAGCACTGCCGCCCRCCCGCGCTCCTAGCAGGCTCTCCAGCCAGCGGCCGGGCTCCGGCTGCCTCCCCTTGAACGTGCTACTCGGTTCAGGTCTCACTGCCCTAGCACCCACCTGGGAGAGCCCACGGGAGAGAGGACCAAGACAGCAAGGTGGAGGAGAACCAGCTCCCCTCTCRTCTAGAGCCCACGGCAGCGTGCGAGCAAGCGTGTATCCCTGCGGGAGCACGCATCCCTGCCGGAGCACGCCTGGCCTGAGCCATGAGCGTGGGCAGGGTGGTAGGGGAAGGCCAGCGCGTCACACGTGAGGTCGCAGAGCCGCAGCACCCGCGGCTTTACCTGCCCCATCAGCCGTGGGGACGCAGCGCCAAGCCCGGCCGGGGGTACCTGGCGTGCCGGCTGGGTTTCTCTGGCGGTGGAGGTGTTTCGGGGCGGGGAGGCACGTTTCCCTGTATCCCAGAGTACACCCAGACCAGGCAGCACGTTGTAAAACACTCTCCAAACAAAGGCAAAAAGGTAGTTTCCTGGAAAAGGTTTGAAAAATAATCAAGCAGAGGCAGAGCCCCGTGTTTATTTTGCTGCTCTGACTGACACAGCAAAAAGCAAACAGACCGAAGGAGAAATTAAACCCAAATGGGAAGGGGGACGGAATCGGATGGAAAGTCATTCGGCCCTTTGCAGCTTCCCGAAGGGAGCTGGGAGGAGGCGACGGAGCGGCCTTGGACCCCATTAACTCTTTGCTGGTAACACGGTTGCCCACTCCCCCCACATAGCTAGGTAGGTAGGTAGAGCTAGGACTTTTATACTACTGATTTTGAAGGACAGTTTTCAATGTATAATAATATATCGGTTTAGGTGTGCAGTGTTTGAAAGAGAGACTGGGAGAAAGAAAGAAAACAAACCTCAATCAATATTATGGGTTTTTTTTGTTGTAAAATATTGTAACCTTGTATAAACGCAAACTTTTTTTTTTTTTTTCTGTAGCTTAACGGCCTGGGGTAGAACATATTAAAAAAAAATAAAAAAGTTTTAAAAAAGTTCAGGAAAAAAAAAAGAATAAAAAAATCATTAAAAATGTTGCCATGTGAGGTTTGTGCCATGCAATGTTATTGCCTATGCAGCCATGTATTACCAGTTCATTACAGTGGAATATTAAAAAAGAACAAACAGTCTTGCAGCTTGGTTCTTTTTACCTTTTTTTTTTCCCCCGAAGTAAGTTATTGCACTTGCAGCTTTTTTGTTTTCTTTTTTTTTTTTTTTTGGGAGGTGGTACGGACTGGCATTTCTGGGTGCCAGTTTCTATTTTTCCAGTTTTTGAAAGGAGTGGCATCGCTGGGAAGTACCCTGCTTCCCAGCCGCCCCGGCCGAGGAGGCACAAACACTGTTGTTGTTGTTTTGGTTTGCAATAAACTCCTTCTCTTCTCTCCTCTCAACTGCAATCTGGCTGGTTTGTTCCTGACTCATGACAGATGAAATGTGATCAGAGGGGCCTCCAAAATCTCACGTTAATTGAAGTTGGCAAAAAATACTAACAGTGCCCTTTTGAACTGCTGACACAGTGCAGAATGGATTAGCTGGGGGTAGATTAACAACAGGTGGCAGCTCAAGGGCCCACTGCCTCTCCCCGTACAAAGAGATGGTTAACAGCCAGCAGCCAGGCGCGGAAACATCCTGCCAGCCAGCTCCCGAGGCCTCTCCGCCTCCCAGAGCATCGCCGCTAGCCAGCCCAGTGGCCGCAAGGAAGAGAGGAGGATGCTCTCCCTCGCTTACCGCTCARGAGCTGCTGCTTCTGGCAGAGCTTAAGGCTCGCAGGGCTCCTGCGGGTCTCCCGGCCCTTCCCAAGGAGTCCGTACCAGGGCAGCAGGCAATCCGTCACGGCTGACACGGGGAGAAGTGACTTGGCAMCAAGAAGCCGAGGAGCTGGGGAGCCTCAGCCGCCCAGCTCCCCGTGCTACCGCACCAACCGCTTTTACGCGGCACGGCCGCGCTCGAGGCATCGCGGCACGAGGTCTCCCRAAGTCCACAGAGAAGACACCTGGGGCTGGCAGTGGGGGGACCTTGTCCCACATTCCCGCTGGTCCGGTCACACTCCCTCCCCTCCAAGCCTCACCCACCCTCTCCTCCGCCGCAGCTCTGCCGGGTTCCCCAGAGGCGCCCGCCGGCAGCCAGACGCTGCTCGCCGGACCGCGGGGCAGACCGAGCCCTCTGGGCTTCGCTTCTCCCCGCACCGAGGGCAGGGCTTGTCTCGGCCCCACAGGCTCCCAGGGCACGTCTCTTGCCCCATTCCAACGTGGGGAAAACCAGGTTCTGGAAGGGCCCTTTCTGCTGCTTTCGCTCCATGAATAAACTCAGCCGAGCCTGCCTTTCCCTCAGACTCCGCAGAACCACCGGCACCAGTAAGAGCTCAAGCCCCTGGGGTGGACCAGAAAGTGGCCTTKGTGTTCAGGCAGGGCTGAGAAGGTGCCCAGCAGCTGTCAACAACCCCACCGAGACCTGCAGAGCCCCCCTGGCCTTTCCATCAGTTGGCAGGGAGCATCAGCTCGGTTCAGATGGAGCATGGCTGGTTTCCATCTCGCAAAGAAAYGGATAATGCAGGTGCTGTTGCAAGCTTATCCATTCCTCTCACTTGTAGGAGAAAAATTCCTTCCCTCCCCAAGCACTCAAAGGTTCTCCAGATGTTGGCAAAGCTCGGGCTGTTGAGAGCCTAAAGACAGTTTCAGTAACATCCTAGTTATATGGGTTTACATCAGAAATTGCTCCTGGCCCGAACATTGCCAAAGAGCTAAAAAGTCTCTCTATAAACTCCAGATAGTGGCAGGACCCAGATTAGAAATGCGCATTCTTTTCCTGAAGTGCACTTTCCTAGTGGCGTTAGGAGTTGTTTAAAACACATGGAAAAATTTCTCTCTAGGAGATGTGGCTACAGCACCTAGGTTAACGCGTTCCTTCTCTGCTGGAGAATACGACTTCGAGGCAGGGCAAAGTTCGGGCAGTTTTAATGAAAAACAATTTTTTCTTCCTGTAAACTAAACAGATTTGCCTTTTTTCTTCCTCTTTTTAAAAGCAGGTTATTAACCTTTAAGCAGATGGATGTACAACAATCTTCTCATTGGCAAGGAGGGTAACAGCCATGCAAGGTGCATCTACTTACGGCCAGCTGGAGCCCACATGTAAAGGTGTTGCATTTAATCTGAGACAAACAAGTGTTTATTATTTGTGAAAGGATCTTCCACTTTCTCTTGCTTTTCAGTTCGTAACTTACTCACGGGGCAAAGACAGATGCTCCGAGTTAGCAATCTGCTCCTTCACTGCAACCTTGCTGGATTCCTGGATCTCATTTTACGGTCCTTTCTGCTTCGAACCTTCTCCCCTGCCTGTTTGTATGAAGTGTGGCAAAGGGGCTATTGTTCCCACCAGCCTTCGGCTGAAGGCACCCAGCACACAGCTGAGACCTGGCCCTCCCTTCGAAAGAAAGGTTTCACAAAAGAAGGACCTGTAAGTTTTCAAACGGCCAGACCAGCAGGTGAGAAAACAGCAGTTTTCTTGAGTGTATGGCTGTGCGGACATGCAGAAGGGAACATAGAGCCCTTGGCCTGAAAACCTCAGGTACCTTTCCAAGGGACCGTGGGCTTATTCCCTGGATGAGCACGAGATGTTCACACTGGGCAGCTGGATATCCGTAACTGGCGCTTTTCAGTCAGTCCCAAGCTTTGGCTTTTAGTTTTACAGGTTCCCGTTGCTGCACAGAATGGGGTGGGGGGCAGAAGAGCTAAGCTTCTTTCTTAAAAGCAGAGGGTGCAACACCAACCACATCTCATAATCACACATGGAAAACCTCATGCGGGTCTGTATATCCCAAGTTCTTCACACCTTTGTTGGTCAAATGGTCCAGCTTTCACCTTTTTCCAGTCCCCCGCCAACTAAAATTTAGGTTAAAAATCCAACAGATCTGACTTAATAATTAAACTGATATTTTCTTTTTCTTATGACTCTGTAGAAATAGTCACAAGATGGATCATTTCTCTTTATAGACACCTGGTTCTCCCCTTGCTCATCTTATCTGATGTCTTCCCCCCCGCATACAGTCTGGTACTGAGCACTGATTCAAGTTCAAAGGCCTAATGAAACCATGACAAAGATGCACTGATCTCAGTCCACAGTTACTGCAGTTGTCATGCTCGTCTGGAGCGGGAGCACTTCCTATTTATGCAAGTAAACAGGCATTTAGAATGAGTAAAGGAAATTTGAAGAATTATTATTGGATCCTTTTCCAGACAAATGAAGACAGCAAACAGGCAACCTTGCAGGGAGAACCTTTGAGCTGCGCTGCGTTTCAGTCGGAAAACTCCCTGTGTGCTGCTAGCTCCATGCCACTCCACTTAATTGCCTCAATTGTTGCTCTTAGCCTCTAATGGGAAACATAACTCGCTTTCAAAGCAACCACAAGAAGCTGCAGACAGGGGAATCCTGAAGATCAGCAGAGGTGGGACTGCCTTACAGCCATTTCCATCAGGCTGAAATTACACAGAGTGCACCAGGAATGTCTCTAAATGGCTTCAAGCCAGGGCAGGCTGAAGCATGCTGACACTGAAAGTCAAGGCTAAGGGTCCTCTACCTTGGTATTGAGCTACCCAAACCTCCAGACAAACAACAGTTCAGACAAAGTGTGGTCCTTCTGCTAAAACACAGGCTTGGGATACTGGTGTTCAGCCCTGGTTTCACCCACACAACTCCAAAGCCCTTGGGTATATCACAGCTTCTCTCCATTTGCCTATCTGCAGTAACAGGCAAGAGGCTGATCTTACTCAAGCAGGAGGACTGTGAAGCTCAATTTATTGCGCTCAGATGGCAAACGTCATGGAAAGTACTTACAGAGTCCTACGTGCACTCCCAGCAGCATGAGACACAACTGAAGGATCCACAACTCAACAGCAAAGCAAAAGTGTTCCAGCAAATGCCACCTCTCTCTACCTATCAATATTAGCGAGAGGTCTGAAGCGATTACCTGCTTATKGGATAACTCTCAGATCCTCCAGAAAGAGGCAAAGAATACTGTGTTCAGAGTTTTCTGGCAATTTTTGACAGAAATTATTTCCTTCAGCCTAAAAATTAAAAAGACAATATAAGTGGAACATTTGCCTAGTATTTCCTCTGCTCTTCCCAACTCTTCAGGACCAGACTGAAGTTAGCAATTGGATCAGTTCACTTTCTAGCATATATTTCATCTAACCCAACTTTGCAGAATGTTTTTTTCTTGCTTTAAGTACATGGAGGAGACTATCCATGATTGCAAGAATTACCTGTAGTTTACATTTTAGTTTTCAAGAGAACATGCTTTGCAGCAGTCCTAGTAAAATTTAAACATGCAAGGCTTTACGAAGAATGATGAAAAAATTCATACTTACTCTGTCTGCTCTCTGGCTAGGGCATTTCAAATACATTTTCTCATCAGCACCGTCAATTTTAGGGTTTTTTTTCCTGTTTTGTGCTGCAGTCCTGTTACGACAGCAGCTTCCATGTGAAAGGGCTGGACAGAAGATTTATGTAGTACTAATTAAGCATTTTGAGATCTTTCCTGATCAAAAGGTGCTCTACCTGTGAGAAGTACCCAGGGTACCAGCACTGATTATGCAGGGCATTCATGCCAAATCTTGAAGGTATTTTTAACATTAAAATTGCCCACCTAAATCCATTTTCATGTCTCTCAGTACAGCGTTTTTCCAGAGTGCYCAACACTCACCAATACAACCTAAAAGCAAAATGAGTCCGAAGTGCTGAGCGTCTCTTAAATCCCACCTTGCAATTATTTTGATATCTGTATCTCCAAGGCCCTTGAGTTTAAAAGGCCTGTGAATTGATCCTTGACAGGGATCAACTAGTTGCTGCAGTAAAGCATATTTGAACCACAGCAGCAGAAAAACGATGGGCGGCAGGAGGCTGAAGGGCAGGAGCTGGAGATGGCAGCAGAGAGTAATTCAGAGCATTAGGGCTTGAATTGGCATGTCCTGTAATGAGATAGTGGAGCTGTGAGGAAGGAAAGAGTCAACACGTTGTAGGGAGAGCTGGTGATGCTAAAAWTGTACCCTTAAGACTCACCGTGACTGGCAGGGCAAGCACTGCGGCACATCACACCCCTGGCTAGGCACAAGCAGCAAGGTGTGCCACGCACACGTGCTGCCCTTTCGCAGCACGCTCCGCAGGGACCCTGCTGCCGCGCTTCTGGAATCAAAGAGCTGCCGCCACACCGAATTCCACCATCTCAGTGACTCAGCCAAAGCTCTCTTCTCAAAAGCACAGTCCTTCAACATTTGCTGTCTCTCTCCACAAAAAGAGAAAGGATCTGTTCCTTATTTCTCCAAGATAAATGCTACTGTCAAATCTTGGCAGAAAATTAGAGTAACAACTACTCTCTCCGAGAAGGTGACTGGGATGGATTCGTGCAGAGCAAACTTCTACTTCAAAGACAACCATCCAACTCCAGTTATGGGAAAGACAAAATACTGACAGATCTTTCTGAAGTACACTGTGGATATTCAAGTTTAACACAGATTTATGTAGCAAAACAGCCTGTCACTGCAATTCTCCCTTCTAAATGCATCCATGCTTCCTTGTGCTCCAGAAGTGAAATACAACAAACACTCCTTGGATTTGCTTTTTAATATACCAATAGCGACCTTTTTTTGATAACATATATACAATGAAAAGTTAACAATGATCTGAATTTAAAGATTGACAACAAACCCATTCCAAATCAGACATACAGGTACATCTTACCTTTACAGATTTTGCATCAAGAACAACACAATCATAAACGTAGAGGGGAAGCAGGACATTTTACAAATTTGTTTTACAGTCAATTACCCAATTTTCTCCATGTCACAAAGCAGAGACAAATTACCATCTAAATGAGATGGCTCTATAAAAGCAACTGTAAAAGGCCAAAGGACAAAACACAACTGATACAGGTCACTGGGCATTTTGTGGAAGGGGAATCCACTCAGACAGTTTGGGATGCAGGCACAAGGACCTGTTGCCTTTGATTGACCTGAGAGTATAGATCAGTTTAGGAGGGCTGGTTAGGCTGTCTTCACCTAAAAATATTCCAACAACTATTTGAAATCATCCATGTCTTCTAAGACTCTGTGCAAAAATCCTGGCTTACTGGGAAAGAACCAAGAAATCACAGCAGCTTCACAACTCGGTGCAAGGAAGATGTTACAAACTCAATCATACCGCTAAGTTCTGCCAAGCTGAGATCAGCCCCAAAAGAATGGCCAAAACTGAAGCGACTACTACACTGTCACAGCTACCCTTTTAAAGCAAACTTTTCAAGGGAAATATGCTGGTATTTCCTGATGCTCAAAAGCACCGGGACATAAATCAGCAGGAAGATTCAGAAAGAAAGTTCATGTGACTGAACCTGAGAGGCTGCGAAGGAGAAACAGAGTGACGAACCTTCCTCTATCTCGTGATACCCACCGTGCAGACAGCAGTTGTTGTCACTGCAACAGCTATCCTTCGAGCTCCCCAATACCCCCCGCCCCCCCAGCAACTCAGGAATGAAACAAAGACTGCAGCAAAAAACATTTACTAGTAATTAAACGTTCCCAGAGAATCGGACGATACAATTTACAGGCACATCCCAGGGGAGTTATGAAGTGAAGCATCCCCTCAGAGCTATTGTTCCAATATGATTTTCATTCACAGCACATCCACTGCATTGGGCAATAAGATAAGTCTTAGTGGGGGTGAGACAAATAGGAGCAGATGTTTCCTGTTTCTAGCCTGACTTTCATTTGGTTTCTGTCATTGCTGCCTATCCAGCTTAGGAGAGGGGGTGAACCGTGATGCCTAACACTTGTCCTATTGTTTGGGGTTTGGCAAAATCTGAGGAATAAGATTGTTCGCAGCGTAACAGAAAAACAGCCCATCGAGTAGGATGCCCCTGTAACTGGCAGCAACGGAGGTTTCAAAAGACMGTCAAGTCACCCACAGTGATATCAGGCAATTACCAAATCTGGTAACAAACATTTTATCAGTGGAGCTGGAACAGAGATTCCTTTCTCAGCCTAACTAGGGATCATCTTTAATACCGAAGGGCAAGAGAGAACAGTCCAGGCAATTTTATTTCTAATTTTGCTGCATTTAATGTTCTAATTCAGGTTAATTTCAGTATTGGGAAACAATTCCAATGCTTGTGAGAAATKTAAAGCTTCTCCAAAAGCCTTCCTAAGCTGTATGTTTAGTGGCAGCCTGTGGCAATGGGTTCCTTAGTTAATTTACAAGCAAAGACCCAGCAGTTTTTMCAACAATGGTAACTTACAGGAGTTTGTAAGAGTGCATTAATAGTGCCTTGCATGTACACATATCCCTGCRCATAGAAGTTGTAACTGAGAATTTCTGTAAATCGAAGTGTTTTACAAATCAGTACTACAACACGCTGCTTGCTGAAGAGGATTCAGATGTGAAAAATCTTACTTCATAGCTGTTGTTCCAATGTATGGCTACAATGYAAAACTGTAACCTGACTGCTCTGCTTTGATAATGAAAAGCAAAAATAAAGTAAGACTGAAAGGTACATCTTTTTTTGTACAATACAACTAATTTTGACACAGAGTCACAGTCTCTTCCACGGACGCAGCAGAAAACCTGAGATTTATGCAGGAAGAAGTGCAGCAATTGGGAGTTCTGTCCTGCAGGTCTCTGCTTTGAAGGAGACCATCCTCCCAGCTGTTGTATGTCTCAATTCACATCAAAATAATTTAAATAAAACAAAATGCTTTCCCTTTAAACCATGTGACAACACACAGATTTTTGTTGCTGATGATGTAAAAAAAATAAACATTCTTCTCACTAGGCAGAAAAAAAAAGTTTGTTACACAGTTAGGCCAACAATTAAGCTCAAAAGACAGAGGCCCACCCATAAGCCCAGGCAATAAGCTCCTCCCRAAAGAGAGCAGCTATACATTGCAGACAGTTGCTTTGAACGGATGGATGCTTACAAACCAGAGAACTGCAGCACATTCGATAGAAGAGGTCAGTCATGCCAGTCAGACCACAGAGAGCGAGATTCTGTTTTACTCTTCCAGGTGCATAGCCTCCTTCGGAGAAAAGTGTGCGTTTGACATTTCTGGGAGGACCCATGAATAGACTCAATCCTCCGTGAGCAACAGAGAAGCAGTTGTTCAGCCTTCCACTACATCTTTGTGCAATGTAAAGGGAAGACAACATACCAGAATACAACATTAATTCCCATTTCCCTCAGATGTAACCCACTCTCTAGCCTTTTTTTTCTTCAGGGCCTTGTATTCCTCATCGCACCTTTTCGGCCGTTGTTTTCATCACTCAGGTTTGTCTCACTGCTGCCTTTACAAGCTGCCGATATTGGGAAARCTCTTCAGTTTCTCAGGAAAGTCATCTTTGTAGAGGACAGGGTCAGCACGGTGCTCCACCACTTTCAGAGGCATGGTCCCAAAGACAGAGGCAAACTTATTGATGCATTCAGATCTGGTGAAAGGGAAAGCAGTGTAATTAAGAACCCCAACAACTGGGCTGGCTACCAGCTCCCACACCAACATAACTRGTAGAAACCTTCCCTCCTGCACTTGGAAGTACTTCAGCCATGCTGGCTACCAGTAAATAAAAAGAGAGCCTCACTGCAGAGAGAACTGAAAAGAAGCTGATGTTCTTTGATTTATCCATTTAATCACAGAGACGAGCAAGGGGATGCTGGCAGCAGCACATGTGCACATGGAGGTCAAAGCTTCCCTTCTCCCTCCCCCTAGAATTCCAGTCATTCTTAAAGCAATGTACATGCTGTAAACCAGAACAGATTAACTGCCAACATGTCTCTTAAAGGGCCACTGTTGGGTCAATTTGGCTCATAACAAAGGTAAAAAAYCAAGCCTTTGTGAAAATGGAGTTCTAAAAAAAGAAAAAAAAAAAGTCTGGGTTTTTTCAGGCTTCTTCAGAAGCTCTATCTTTTCCCACAAAAATAAACATGCCTCAGTGTATAGGCAGCACTGATTGTACTGTAACTTAAAAGTGAAGCCGATAAAAACCTATACAATGAAACCAACTAGTTCACTTTCCTTSTCTAAATAGAGATATTGAGCAGTAAGGCATCACATTAGCACAAAAAAGATCAGACCAYTGATGACTCTTCCAGTTTTAATAATCTTGGGTGTCAGTAATGCTGTGGAAGGGAACAGCCATGTGCTTCAGAAAACAAGCAAACAGATGTTTAACCTTACATCACTCCTTTAACTCTTTCACCGAAAAGCACRGTACCTGTGGAAGCAAGGCAGGGAAAACTTGGCTCATCTCACCTCAGCCAGCGCTCAGCTAACATCAGCTGCGTACTTTATAAAACAGCTTTTAAGAACTTCAGACACCAAGAATCGTGACAACAGTCCCCAACACATAACATAACAGAAACAGCTACAAGAAAACAGGTCACATCTCTTTTGCCGTTCAAAAGRGAAAACAAAAAAGAAATGAGTACTTTGACTCAGCGGCAGAGGCTGATGTGCTGCAGGCGGTCCCAGAGCAGGTCTCTCGCTCTCCAACCACTGCACCCTCTCCCGACCCCTTCGAAGCATTAGGGGGTCACGACGGCTCCAGGATAATTTTCTTCAACAGACCCGGTCAATCACACCAACTGAGTGTGACAGTTTTGTGATGGGGACTGCTCAACACTGCCCCAAACACTCTTTTGAAGTAGATGGGACAGCAAGACTGGTTTTCAAAATTAATTCCTCAGCCTCTGAGCCATCCCATGACTCCCTCCTTAACTAGAGTAAATGACTGGAAAACACAAAGCCCAGGTTATTAAACGTGCTACATCTCTACATAGCTATTTCAAGCTAGAATGGTCGTATTTCAGGCCATTTTCTGGCCCGAGAAAAGTGTCAGAAAACTACATCATATGGGTGATACTTGAATAAAAYATTTACACAGGTAAATGCAGATATTTCACTTTCTGCTACCTTCTCATCCCCTCATACTTCCTCCTACCTCCAGATTCCATTCTTTGGACTAGGAAACAAATGAAAAGGAATTCAGAGTGTAAGAGGAAACTGTGTGCAGTGGGAAGCAACCCCTGGCACAAGCACAATTTGCTCCAGGGTAGCACAGATCTGAAGCAGCAAAGGAGCCATCAGTCAGGACTGAAGCAAAGGGACCCAAGTAGCTGTTCAACGTCTGCAATAACAAGGTGACCCATCGGGAGGGTGAGCTTCGGGCCCTGGGCACATACAGTAACACGGCGAACGGGAACTGAGCGCTTTCTCCAGGAACACCAAGCAGTTTCCGTTGCCTCCACGAGATGCCCAACATGAGATACTTTAAAGACATCTGATTTTCAGATAAGGTCAGACTTCCAAATCATCTGTTACTTCTGAGAAACGCGGCTAACTGTAATCCAAGTTATGCGTATTGGAGAAGTCTCGTGGCAGGAAAAGCGCAAGCTTCACAGGCGAGGAGGTAGGTGCACTGGGAGATGKGCATGTGAGAAGTTTGCACAGCTGCTGGCCCTCACTGGTTTCTGGAATACTTTCTTTCTTCTRGTCTACTGGTTCAAATCCTGCCTCTGCCAGTAATGACTGAAAGACATTGTAATGTAACAGCTGCTTGGTGGCTGCTGTGAAATGAATTAGTTATCTCAGCCTGCTGCCTGGTAGGCAGGTGTCCACATCAGATCGGCCACTGCCGCAAACGGAACTAAGCGGCACCCTCAGAGCAAAAGACAAAGCTAAATGGGTAGTGAAGACAAAATTGACCTCTTTCCTCCAGAGGTTATACTCCCAAATCAAAAGTGAGGTCTTACGAGAAAATACCAAGATGGAATCCTTCTACAGCCAAGCTTATTCTGGTGGCAAGACCGTTCAAGCATACCCATACAATATCTTTAACCACCAAGAAACCACTTCATTGTTAAAGAAATGAAAAAATGAAAAATGGAAAAATCAGCATGTTCTAATCACTCTGGCTGCATCAGAAAAGTTAGTCCTCAGGAAATATCAAATTCAAAGATCAGAAACAGGCTTTTTTAGATGAAAGAAATGTCACACACAAGCCACAAAATGTGTTCGAAGGAAAGTTGCCTCTTTCAAAAAATTTTATCTCCTGCATTGAACTAAATCACTTGAATTCCAAAGCCGTTGCCACTTTTGGACAATATAAACCAGAAAGGATATCTAGAGCATTAAACATTCAAAGCTAGGTAAGCCAAGAGAATGTAACATGTCACCTTAATATGGAGCAAAGGTGTTTTTCTTGGCTGTATCGATAGTTTTGCAAATTCGCACTAACAGAGGCATGCCTGCTTCCAAGAATTATTCTTTTTTTTCCTTGCTTTGCCGACAACATGCAGTTGTGCTCAACAAGGAATTAAGATTGTGTGAACTCAGAAATTGAGAGCCCTGTTGCCCCTGGCAGACTGGGTGAACTTGGTGTCTGTTAAGGTCTCTCTTAATCAGTTTCCTCTCCCTTATAACCCAAACATTTTTTGGTAGGGTAAAACTGCACCTGCAGCCTTTGGCCAACTGTTACCTGGTCAGTTTGTCTCTTAAGGGAATGGCTTCCTATTTTAACGCTAACAAATACTTACATGTCCTAAATAAGACACTGCTGTTAATGTTGCTGCAGAAGCAGCTCAGCCCTTTGTTRTATTTATTGTACAGGCAGTTGCCCTCTAGGCTGCATTTTACAGAGTTCTCCGTTTTTGAGAGCCAGATGCAAAGATGCTAAAGGCAGAAAACTTGTTGCTACTTAAACAGCACCTGTAAATACAGGGATTATGAGATCTTCCTACAGCTTCTTCTGTGACCTGATGTAAAGGCTAACCTAGGGCAAGAAGGAGATTCTTGGTTCAAAGCTTTCTTTAGTTAATGTATTTTAATGATGGAGCTYGATAACCCTGGGGACTGAAGTCTTTTATTTATCTCAGAGAAATTACACGGCAGGAAGAATAGCAGTGTTGGCTTTCCCGTTATTCGCTGTAAATATCCTTCAGTATTGGTCAAAAAGAATCTCTTAAGAGACAGAGTTCAACTGTACCATCTTTCCTTTGTCTCTGCTGAGTGTCAAAAGGCCCAACAGAACTGGTTAGTTACATGTCTCTCCGGGACAGAGCTCCACAACTGACTTCTYGAACCTTTTACACTCACAAAACAATCATCAGGCAGTTGCTGGGCATCCCTCTGCTATTTCTGAACCAGAAACCTAACACTAAATGTTGTGCATGCCCATGACAACCCTGATAAACTGTTTGTTTCACAAACAATAGGTTGATCCCCGGAYATCCAGGCAAGTACTTAGCTCGGACTACCTGCTCATTATTTCTGAATGCTAAAAACCAAGGAGTCGGGCACTTTGGGAAGCTGCCAGTGAAGCTCGTAATGGCTCTTTGCCTGATAGCCCAGGTATTGTTCTCGGTCCCCAACACTGTAAAGTTATCTGTACAAAGTTATTCCTTTATAATATGACAAGAATTCCCTGATGCGTGAACTTTTTCCATTCAGCTTCTCTCCTGACCCTGAAAATAGCTAGTGTGCGTATACATATATATATATATATATATATACACACATATATATGAGCCATAAGAGCCTTACTCACTGCTAAGTTAGGAAAATTTGCTCTAGGAGTTGCTATCATTTATTATCCACTTAAAATGAATAGCTAGCTTAGAAGATTCAAAAAAAGAAACCCTTTCAGATTTTCAAATAACTCCCTTACATTGAAGGTAGACAATAACAACACAGGGCGAGAAGGTATTAGGTGTAGCATGCAGTTTCAGTATAATCTTAATGATCTTCAAAATGAAGCCTGAATACARCTGTATCCCCCCCCCAGTTTTCTCCTGCACCGAGACTCTACCCCAGCATGTACTCCTTTGGCTGGGCAAATAAAAATATGTGGATTTGCAGTCAATCTAACATTTCCCACAACCCAGTCATCTCCACTGTTGGAAACGATAGAGAAGCAAAGCAACAGTTTAAACGTGTTCTCAATAAACTGTCAATGGTACTTTACTCTGAGGACACAAGAATTGCTATAGACACGGAAACATGACCTTTAGCCTGCATCATAATGCACTTCAGAGCAAAAAGCACTGTTTCATCTTCTGTTTTTATAGTGTTTACCTTAATGAGAACCTAGTTCACAACCAAAATTCCTATGTGCTGTTGTAATGCTACTAGTATGATCACAGGAAAGCTCAGCTGGCTTCAGGTAGTCCATCCTGTAAGCCAGTGCAGAACTGCTAGACACAGGACAACCTCTKGTACTTCCCTTTCAGCTAACATTTAAGATCAACAAAGCTTCCAGCCCCTTCCTTAAGAAGTTTTCTGCAGAGTAATTTTTACCATCTTTATGGGGGATGTTTTATTTCTGACTTGCATACTCCTTTTTTTAATCCAGCCTTACTATACATCCAGGCTAAATACTTTGTCACTAACCTTGGCGGTTATGCTTTTCAATGCCTGGCATGATCCTGGTTAATAATCAATCAGCCAAAGTATATRTGTGTTTGTGTGTGTTGTGTAATGTGTGTTTACACATCAGACAGACACATTTATGAACTTTTCTTGTAAATAAGCCCCCAACCTACTAACCAGTTTTGYATTAGTTCACTGCATATATTACAATACATAAATATCATGTACATTGCTGAAGGCCAGTAAATGGATACAACACTTTAAATTTGCTGAGTACTGCAGAGAAGGATGGAAGAAAGCTCACTGTTAAGATGATAACCATGGCAACTGGTAAGATAACCAWGTTATGTGTCTTCAGTCCAAATCTGAAATGGTCTACTTTAAATGCAGCTCAGATTTTTTTTTATTTTGTCACCTTTTCTTCCAGCACTATGGCTACCCCTGGTTACCTACCCCATCAATTCTATGGCTGCAAATTATTTTTCCCAAAGTTTGCAGGAGAGATGCAACAGCCCWAGAAGCCTAAGGTGAAATGCCTTTGTCAGTCCTAGATCTCAGAATAATTCCCCCTAATAACTAGTATGTACATTTATTGTCAGATAGCCCTTTTCAAACATGGGTGTTGAACAGCTTTGTAAAAGTGAAGGAACTTTCCCTTATTTTACACATTCAGAAGCCAAGGCAGAGGGAAGTTTAGTGTCTTGATCAAGGYTGGGAAGCCATCTTACTGTAAAGCAGGGAATGCAACTCCTATATTTACTAACTTTCTGTATTTCACCCTAAACATTCACTGCCTTTCCAAATACAAACTTCATTTCAAAATTAAATTCTCACAAAAATACARTAATGCTGCCATTGTTAAAAAAGGTGACGTGATTGTGCGGGCAAATGCCCTTCATTAAGTGGAAGCAATGTGCTTCACAATCTTTGGAGGAAAGACAATATACAAACATCAATTCAAATAACATTATTAATAATTTATATCCTTGTTACTCTTTGGTAAGCTAGCAACTGTCTGGTTTAAAAAAAAATACATCTCATACTCATTACAGTTGATGTTCCACAGTAAAAGAGAAATGTGGTATTACCGAAAGCACTGCCCATGACCTGAATTTCACATATGTGTCCTATACGCTTTACAGCAAGGCTGCTAAAAGTTGTGCCCTTCTAAAGTCCTTTTCCTGTTGTAGTCCACTTTTCAGTGTCACATCATCCATTGTAGGAATGACTTATGCTGATCAAATCCATGCGACATTCTTTCAAAATTAGTAATTTACAGAAATACCATGAGTGAGCATTTTTGATCCTAATTTAATGAGACACAGCATAAGATCCTAGGGATCAGAACAAGGCAATCAGAGGAATAAAGGGTGGTCACTCACCTTTCCACCATGTGTGTCTGGTCCAGTGATAACCCATCAATTGCTGTGCATTCTGGACATTTGAACTTCTTTCGTGGGGTCACCTGCAGAAAGGCACGCCAGATATCATCAAATATCAACAGAAGGGACATTAATCTCCTTGCACAGAGAGCAGCGCAATACCTCTGAACATGCCTGCAGTGTAAGCTGAGCTGTCTCAAAAAGGGGGGGGGTTTAAAAAAAAAAAAAAAAAGCCACTCCATTCCTCCATTCAGCTCCATCTGGCCTGGCTGACTGCAAAATTCACAGGGGCCCAATAAAAACGGCTTGGAGGGGTTTTTCCTTCTGTAACTGAAAAGAAGTGGCGATGACAAGCTCCTTAATTCCTGTTTAATGACTGTTTTCTCACTGCCAAGGTCCCTGTATAAACACCATTTGTTCTTGCAGCCATAACAGCGATGAAATATAGCTTCCCATACTTCACCGTAACGTTAATCCAACAGACGCTCTTTTGCTCACTCCAGTTAATAGCTGACTGGCAAACTCTGCAAGACTCTCCGAATCACAGAGGTGCCAAATTACTCTGCTGTGCCCTCATACAGCTCAAAAACTTTTTCAGCAAAAACACACACTTTATCTTCTAAAAACTCTTCTAGGAAATGCAGCCACCAGTCCCAGTAAATGATGATAGACAGATGGGAAAATGGACCCTGCTAATTGAAGTAACGCCTGGTAGCCTCTAAATCTCATTCCAAGTTGACACACTTTGAAATGAATGTACAGAGTGAATGTCCAGACCTGAAAACGTGTCGAAACATGTCAGGAAATTAATTCAGGGATAAAAAGTTCATTTAAAGCTGATCTTGCAATTAACATTCTTGCAATTAACATTCCTATAAATCAGCTGTTGCCAGGCCATGACAGAGYGAGCTGTGGACAGTTGGCAATTTCTTTCCTCTAGTGATCTCAAATAGTTAAAATATATGYATGTGGGCGTGTATATACACACACACATATATATAGCTATCATTTAAATTACCTTTTTCATACCACATCTAAATGGCTAAAATAACCACCAGAAACAACTGGTAAAACACAATTATCTGTTTCCAGTTAGCATAAAAGTTTTACTAAAAGGCCTTTCCTACCATGGAAGGAGAACAAGACACCATGCCAGGGGTAAATGAGAGAAAAAGGAAGATTAAGTAATATATTGAAGCCCACTAAATAAATTTATATGAGTACGTACATCACGTTTTTAAACTCTGTAAAGCTAAACTGCAGAAAAGTCCCACCTTAATGACTGATTTGCCAGTGACATTTGCCACGAGAAAATTCATGGCAATATCTTCACAATTCATATGAGCATCCACCCAATTCTTGATGTCTCCAGGCATTTTGTAGGTGTAAAGATAGTTGAAATACTGCAGGGTAGAGGGAGAGAGAGAGAAGATAATTTTAAATACAGATGCAGTAACTATAAGGCTCTAAAYGTTTCAGTCACTGAACAGCAGGCAGCTAAGGATGCATTATGGGCAAACTGTGATACTGCCTTCAGCCAAGGACTACTTTAGCAGACAGAAGATAATTTTTGGGTGCTTAATTGCATAATTCTCCTTTCCTGACCAGCACACAAATGTCTCTACAATCAGTTTTCTTTTCTTAAACTGCTAGCCACAAAGCTACATTCACTGCAAAATTTGCTATGTCGTTACAGGTCATGCAAACTGGCAAGAGTTCTTCTGTAAGTTCATGAAGGTAACCGTTTTATTTTAYGGGCAGAGACAAATCAGTTGTTTTCACAGCAACTGAAAGAGGCTTAGGGAAAGTTTGCAATTGGTTCTCTGATTGTTGTAGAAAAYGTAATCATGGCACCATAAAACACTCACAGAACAATGACAGAAACACATACAGCTCTTTAAAAAAGGTTCATATTGTACATTAGTATACTACAAATTATATATTACCTTGTGATAAAACGCTGCCCCAGTGAGCACCATTGAGACTTCATTGGTCCACTCTGATTCATATTTCCATTTGTTCATCTCATGGTCCCAAAGGTGCAGGCGGCCCGGATATCCAACCAACCTGTCAGGGAACTCACGCCAAACCTGAAGAGAAAAAGATGTGACACACTGCTAACCAGGGCTGCGCAGCAAGCAAACGCAAATGTGTGGATGCAACGCATCTGCTCTGGGAGGGCAGAGTTACAGTGGTGCAAAGACCACTTCAATTCTTCTAAGTCCCAACTCTTGGAATAGGAAGCTGCCTGGAAGAAGTATGAAAAAGCCCAAGCTTGCTTTGGAAGGACCCTACAACTCAGGGAAGCCATGCCCCCAGAGCAAAAGGCCACTAAAGCAATACTAACTTCTTTGTTGTAGAGAAATACAACCGACTATTCAAAAAGATTTTAACACTAACTAAAACCAAGCATGATTAAAATGGAACTTTTGATGTTAACTTCAGTAGATAYGGCTACAACCTAACTACTTTCACAGCTGTCTTTGGATCTAACCAACCTGCTCCCTTTGATAGGAACAGGCTTAAAACAGGCTTATATTTTAATATTTCTGGTATTCTTTAGTGGGTGCTTGGATAGATCTACTGCTACATGGAAGGCCTCCTTGCCCTTGACTTGTTCCAGACAGCTGGATACAATCAAGAYACCATCCTTGTCACTCCATACATTAGTTTGTAGCTGACTACASGATCAAACACAGTAGACAAGAACAAGGAGAAGGGCATCATTAACGCAACCCCAGTTCTCCACACTGCTGGCCACATTAAATAATGGTCAATTTTTGTGTTAGGAAAAAAAGGGAGAAAGGATTATAATTATTTAGAAGGGTCTGAACGCTATTTGCTTGCTAAATACACAGTTTGTCTTTTTGCTGATCAGTAATGAAGTTAGTATTTATCTGCATTATTTGCAGACAAATTACTCAAAATGTGTCCTGTAATCCAAAAAACTGCTAGGTTTGTTGGAAGAATATGAGTCTTGACTCTCCGATAAACAGTGTTAGGTCACAAGAGTTTCTGTTTCAGGTTGGTGGTGTATAAATAAACAAACACATACCCCAATTTCATTGTGTATGCAAGATCAACAGTAACAACCAAACATCTCATAAATCCCCAACGGTCACTTCACTACAAACCTTTTTTCTCTGTACAAAAGGCAAGGGAACCCTACAGTGGAATTTGCAGTAACGAAARTGTTACCTGGAATTCGACCATCCTGCAAACCCCACCTCGTCAGCAGTTCACTTTGGGTACTTTTTATGTGCCAGTACGTTTCAGTTGGGAGGCCTGGACTATAAGGAATCTATGCAAGTATTTTGTCAAAGCAAATATGATAAAACAATCAGCTTTAAGTTACTGCTTCTGTGTCTACATTTCTGTGATTCTGCATTACTATATACCTTTTCATCTATACATCTCAACACATTTTATTGCTGTCAGTTAATATAGCTTCAGAATCCCATGATGAGAGCAGTTATTATTTCAAACGTACAGATGAGGAAACCTGCCAAAAATCATACAGGAAACAAGAATGGGAACCAGATCTTCTGCCTCCCCAACTTGTACTTTATCCAGAAATCAATCTTTCTAGACAGTTCTAGGGCACAAGTACTGGGATAGTATTTAGATATGACAGCGCTCTAACAGAGGGCTCTGAAAGCAGAGATGATTTGGAACTCAAGGAAGAGAATTCATAGGACGTTGTTACAAGTTGGTGCCATCAGGTAATTAAAAAAAATACAGATTTTTGGCAGGCAAGCCAGCGACGGCTTGAGATACCTATTTTGACATGACGTCAGAAACATTAATAAAGAATAAAAWCAGAAAGGTATGGCCACTCCCTCTTCCAAAATTTTGCTCCTTGCTCTCCAGGACTCAAAAAAGTAATGATTTAATTTTAAATTTTTTTTAAACCTAACTATTAAAATGCCCGTCTCCCAGCTGCTGGAAGGCACCACCACATAAGCTACTGAGGCTCAACCAAGGATTTGACAGAACACTACAGATCCGCACCGTACTGGGCAGCGGAGGCAATGGCATGCACATTAAAGGCAGCTGAAAGAAAGATTAAACTCAGCTACTGCTTCCCAAGGGACTTCAGTGCCTTCACAACACAGAACCGTAGATTCATATCCCTTCTAGTTTTTGCCCTTGGTGTCATCTTCAGGAGTCCAGACGACATAAAATAAAAGCCAACCATAACGCACGTTACTCATACAGATTTCTTTGTATCACTGTAAAGCTCAACTCTACCCTGACTCTGGCCCCTGAAAATTGTCAGCTCGATGCATCTAAAAAATAACTTGGTTGCTTTAAACCAGGATTCCTTTTAAAAGTAACACTATCAAAGTCAGTGGAAAAGCTTGGCTTTTTCATAATGTTCATCACTAGCTCATTCAATGGTAATTCCTGGAAAGGCTCCAAATGCCTGCATCCAGCTCATTGCCCAAATCCATATATATGTTTTGTGCCAAAATTAATATATGCAGCTACTGCTTATAAGGAAGCTTTCAGAATAAAAATAGTGGTAATGATTCTTATACTACTCTCTTTTGTACTACCGTCCATTTTCTTGTTTGATGGTTGCCTATAATTTATTAGTCTGTTAGGAATACATTCCATTTTAGCCAGTGATCTTATTAGCTTTCTCAGACTAAAGGAGGATAGCCTGATTTAATACTGGTAAGGGACACATCCAAGGAAAAACATACTGCCAAGTGAAGAGGAGGTATGCTTCTTTGCAGACAACACTATTCCAATGACTCTGCTAGACAACCCTGAAGATAAATATTTTTGGATGAAGCATCTCCCAGATGAAAACTCAAACAGAAGTTCTGACTTGGTAGTTTTACTAAAAATCTTGTAAAAGACACCCAGAGAAAATGATAGTAATTTCGTTTCCAAGTCGAGTTCCCCAAGTGACATAAAGAGCCTAGCTAAAGCACCCTCCAGTCTCACCTCTCCACAGTCCTCTCTGCCTCCTAGCCTCACTTATTCTGCGCTGTTTCGCTGTGCCATCAAAAAACAGCTGCCACAGCTCATTCTCCATGTAGCCAGAGGACAGAGAAGCACTTCCTTTTCCACACTATACTCCAACATTTACGCATTACATTTATTAGACTATATTAAGTCACATGCAACTTCAGGAACTGGCTAATTACAACTAGAAAATTTTTAAATTTAATGAACAGGAAAATAATCGGCATTTCCAAAGGTACCATGGCAACACTGTAAGAATGAAACACTGACTATCCTCTACAAGTGACAGAAAACCCAATCAATCAGTATTCCTTCTCCCCTCCCACAGCCCCATCCACTCTTAATTCTCCCCTGGTCCTCAAAGAGATAGCTTGTGCTACTATTAAAAAACAAAGCAAAATGTAAACACAAAGCCCATTAAAAGATAAGTGATGCTTCACATGCAAACAATTTGTAAAATAACTTCAATTTGAAGAGGAGCTTTGAATGTGGCCCGCAGTTACCCATGGAGAAGCCTTTTGGTAAGCAGACTTTTATTATTCCTTCTATAAAGGAATGCTGAAAAATACATTTTTAACAGTCAAAACGAAAGAATTCTTCTGAAGAAGGCATTCAAACTTTCTGATGATTTTAGCCTAGTGAAATATGCAATTCATCAGAGAGTTGATTTTTTTTTAAAGAATACCAGAGACATGAAGCACTGAAAAACAGCTCTGAGACAGAATAAGATCATCTGCTAGCAGTAGGCAAAAAGCTTCCAACAGAAAAAACACAAGCTTAGCAATGCACCAAACAATATTTTCTATGAACAAAAAATATGCACTCAGAGCTATAATCCCAATTTAGATCATTTATATTATTACTGTAATAAAAAGACTTTGTCTTTGTAAGGACAAAGTGCTGCATAAGTACCTAATAAGAAATCTTCATTAACTTCGTACTTGGAAACTGTTATCCCCACTTTTTAGGGTGATAGAAATGCTAAGCCATCTGTCCCGAGGCCAGCTGAGACGCAGAGGTGGGAACACCTTAACGCGTGCTTTCAGTCCCGCATTCAAACACAAACACTTCAGGAGCAGCCAGTGGTTCTGCTTTAATTTTTTAAGATTATGATAATCTAAATACTTGCTCCTTTTCTTGGGTCTCTCTGATACTCCCTCTGTGAACAACAAAGATCAGTAAGTGGGGAAAAAGTTGTCTAGCCCTAACAATCTTTCCTTCCAGTGCCCCAAGTGACGCCTGTGATTTCATCATGTAACTTAACAGAAATACTTTTTTCAAAGTCAGAATGTCATGAGTATTCTTCTGCTACCTTAATACAGCAGCACACAGGGACTATTTTTCTGCTTGCTCCAATAGATTTACGCAATGTCATAAATCACTGTACCATAATAGTTCACTTTTAACAAGTAAAAAATGTCTGACACTTTGAGTGTTACTATAATTTTTTATGGCTGAAAGTGTACAGAGATCAAAGTTTTCTGCTTTTTTTAGGCTTGCTCTATACATTCAGACAAGTCTGTGACAGAGGGGGTTTTGCCACATGTTTAAATGTAAAGTCTCAAGGATGTCAGGAGGAGGAAAGAAAATTACTGAATGTCACGTTTCCAGCCCTTCTTATGACCAAAGCAGAAGCAGACATACTTTTAAAAGAAAACTTTCTAGTAACATTATATGCTGCTACTGTTCCCTCTGGATTCCCCTGCAAATGAGTCAAGAGCTTGAGAGATACTTTTCTGGTAACACACATAAACAGATAAATAAATTATCACAGGCTGAGGACAATTTAAACATCTGGGAGCCAGCTCAGACCTGTCAAGCCAGTCACAGACACTCAGGGACAGGAAAGATCAATCTTCAGCCCCTGATTTCTGTGCCAGAGAGTAGGAACTACATCACCCACCCTCTATACCAGGAAAATTGAGTATTTATAAAATAATCCACTATGCTTCTGTATTCAAAGACATTTCTATTCATTTATTTTACGGGGGGGAGGGAAGCAATCTCAAAATATAAGGATTCAAACTACCCACGGGTTTGAATCAACTATCCGCTCAATAAGGCATTTTAATTTTCCATCAATGTGGCTGTGTAGTAAGCTGAATTCCCAGAATCAAAAAGGAATCAGATTTATAATAAAATGCAAAAAACGGCGAAAGCAATAGTTTTTAGTCTGCCAGACTAAACAATCTCGTGTCCAAACCGTTACATTCACACACCGAATATGAGGACTGTTACTCAGATAGTTCCTGCAACCAATGCATATGGTCCACAGAAGGCCAATAAATTAGCCAGCACAGTCCAACAGCTAGACCTGGGGATGAAGAGCTGTAAGTCCCAACTGCCACCTAATCACACTGACTATAGGGGAATTCACATCTACTTTTCTTTGCCTCATTTTTTTTCACGAGGATAACCCTTTCCTGCCTAAGTGACCAGACTCAGTATACGTGAAGTTACAGATATTCTCCACTGAGGATGTTTAAATTAACGCTTCAGACACACGAGCGCCACAGTTCTACTTCTCAMGACTTCTGGCTGACACAGCTGAAACTCAGCTGCAGTTTGAATCTCCGCTTCAAAGCCCTCCAAGCCTGCTTTGCCAGTAGCAGAGATTCATTTGGAACTACTTACACAGTCACTTCGGTTTTTAGAAAACTTATTTTTATTTACTTTGAGACAGCTCGATGAAAATGAAAATCAAACTGCAAATGGAGCCAGGATTTACACAGCATGCACGTTATGGATTTGCTATCTTTCATCCCATCAGTTCACCCTCAAAACTAGTAGTTATAGCACCAAYACAGACAAAAGTAAGTCAGCTTGCAGAACTGCCAAGACTTGATTGCTCTGCTGTTGCAGTGCAGTGCTTAAAACGTTCAGCGTAGACAACGGAGTATAGAGAAGGCAATATGTGGCCAAAAACCCCCTTCCTTCAGTTGTCTTCTCTTCATTCCATCTTTCACACTTCATGTACTAACCCGTTACTCTTAACCTGGCAAGGGAAGTATTTCCTTTCTGGAGACACACATGATAGATTAAACCTCTGTCTCCACTACTTAACATCTTTGTTATTACATCAGCATACCTACACTACCACAAGTCATTTCTTGAGTCCAAAAGCTCGTTACTTGCTAACAGTCTCTTTCACTTGAGAGGGAGAAAGAGCCATATTTTACCACATATGTATTCACATTAAAGAAATACTTCCAACAACTCTTAAAAAATATCTTCTTGTGTTAACAACTACACTTAAGATTGTTAAAAATGAGACAACTATCACATTTAGTTTGCTTTCTACCCTTTAGAAAAGTGGTTTTCATKATTTCATTCAATTTAGGTAATAGTTTTGTGTTCTAGCTCTCATGTATGAAGCCCAGTGTTGTTTTGCTCTTGATATTGCAGGTACRGGTGCGACTAAAGGATTCAAACCTTTCTTAAAATATAATATTACATTTTCTAATGTTTATGATTTATTTACAAATATAGCATGTTTGTCTTAAATACACACTTATAACAGTAATGTCAGATTACGCACTGTGTCATACACTCAAACACAAACGGAAGACAAAACATAACTCATTCAAACCAAAGTTTTGGAAGGAAGACAACAGTGTTGCTTTAAGTAAGTGCACTTTTTAACAAACAACYCCAATGCCTATGAAGACTTTCACCTCTTTGTACTGCCGTGGGTAACTGATTTGGACAAACTTTCTTTTTGTTGATACCCTCATTACAACAGCAGCTGTTGAAGCTTTGCCATTTCAAGCATACGATACGTGCGTCCCCTCCTTGACATTCTTCAGTTCCTCTTTTCATTGCACTCCACCTTACTTTGGCATGTCCTCAAGAGGCCTCCYCTGTTCCCAACACTTAATCTCTGAAACTTGTCTTGTCCATCAAGACACATTAACTTGGATAGCACTTCTGATCTGTCTGAAAACTGTTTGAARCTGTTAAGAAGAATGCAATTCACAGTCTCCAGACTGCTTCCATTACACCAATTACACAACATTTTCTGGAGTCTCTTGGCGTTACTGTGCCAGTTACCGAAAATTTTCTGTTAGCTGCCAGCYTTTTTCCATAAAGCAATGACTATCTGTAAAAATATTTCAGTCASCACTGAACTGTTACAGTAAAGAGAGATACAACAACCTGAATCAGCAGACTGTGCAGTGATTCCTCCACTTTATATACACATGCAATGTTGACGTGGACAGCCTAAGAGACAGGAAAAAAACAATTCTCTTACCTCATAGCCAAACTGGAGTTCATCTGAAGTTAGCATAATGATATCATCATCAATAGCCAACACTGCTTCTGTTTCTATCTCATCGTAGGGGAAGAAGCGGTTACTAAGTTTGTTTTCTGCAGTCCTRACAACTTTCAGGGGAACACGAATCTTTGGCCAGAGGGAATCTAGAGAGAAAAATWAAAAGAAATGGAATTCAGTATTATACTTCACTTCTGAACAAGTCTGCACATCTGTCTTAGCACCTCTTTASTCTTTTTTTCTTCACATCTTAAACAAAAGCTTCTCAATGGCCAATTTATACCCGACTTTCAGTTAGGCAAACATGTAAGCATATGAAGGCAAGAGACCGAAGTTCAGCTGCATTTCCCTCTTTTGCTCTCTACAGAGAGCTTCACRGACAGCCATATAGGGGATAGCTTGCCCAAAACAGCAGTCTGCAATGATCACATAACAAGAGTCAGCGATACTGTGTATTGGTTTAGGACACACAGCAAGAAAAGATATTTTATTCAACTGCAACTGTTTAAAAGAATTTGAAGCAGCAATAYACAATCACTGACTGCAAGTCTAGGGTCATGAAGAATTTGAAAACAAATGTTAGTTCTACCAAGTGCTGAGAAAAATAAATTTTATTATATCAATTAAAAATCTAGATTCGCCTAAAATGTTAATCACTATTGACAGTTAAGGAGCAGATTCTGCATATGAGTAATTTCTTTCATCTTCAAAGTCCTAAGTGACAGTGACAAATGAAGCTAGATAAATGCAGAAGGATTCTACTTGTGCCCCGCAGCATCCTTGCAAGTAGAATAGAGCACTGGAGTACATATTCATGAAAATTCACCAGTCAAATGATGCTTTAACTAGCAACAAAAAATCCTGTAGATACAAAACTGGATCCAATTCACTCTACAATGAGCTTACATTTCCATTTCTTGCTATGTGTTTAAAACGTAGCACCTTAAGTGTCACATTAACAGTTTCTGCAGGCTTTTGCATATATTCAAAAGTTAYCAAAAACCTATTCTAGTCCTACAAAAATATAAGTGCAGGCATAAGTATAGAGCACCAAGCTAAAAGAAACACAACTCAGGACTGAATATTAAACATTAATTCTAAATGCACATATTTAACCATATACATTTCCTAGCACAACGCTTAACAGCAGTCATTATTACAGTACGATGCATCCCGAAAGCACCAATTCATCAAAAAMCAGTTTAACTAATAGCTAAACAAATAGCTGAACAAGTACAAATGCGTTTTGTTGGTTTCTTCCAGCTTTCACAATCAACATATTCTAATGAAAATTTGAGGGAAAAGAGAGCAATGTAAGGTGAGTCTAAGTACCTTGTGAACAGTAGATAGACGAACACTTGAGTTTCTTACACTAGTGAAATGGAGGGGATGACAATGGTACATGATAAGAAAAATAAGCGAAAATRCTTTAAATCAACTACAAAGTGACTGCTCAGAGAATTTATAAGTTGTTCGCTGTGTCAAATGAAAATGTGTATAAGGATACACCTCGAGGGAGGTGACATGGACAGGCTGGAGAGAGTCCAGCGAAGAGCCAGGAATACGACGAAGGGACTGAAGCATCTCTCCTACGAGGAAAGGTGGAGAGAGCTGGGACTATTTAGCCTAGAGAAGAGAAGGCTCAGTGAGGGTCTCATCAATATGTACAAATACCTGAAGGGAAGGTGTAAAGAAGATGGAGCCAGGCTCTTTTCACTGGTGCCCAGTGACAGGACAAGAGGCAATGGGYGCAAACTGAAGCACAGGAGGTTCCCTCTGAACATGAGGAAACACTTTTTGGCTGTGAGGGTGACTCAGCACTGGCAYGGGTTGCCCAGGGAGGTGRTGGAGTCTCCATCCTTGGAGATATTCWAAAGCTGGAGAYGGTCCTGCGCAACCTGCTCTAGGTGACCCTGCCTGAGCAGAGGGGTTGGACAGGATGATCTCCAGAGATCCCTTCCAAGCTCAGCCATTCTRTGGTAAGTGGAGTCTAYAAGAACCGACACTGGGCCTGAAGCCACTGAAATTTTCATCAGTGAGCTGAAATACATATAAATTGCCAGTGGAATTTGCAAGTGACACAAAGCACTGGAGACATGAAAAATAGTGAGGACAATAAGGTCATAGAGAGCGCCCTGCACTGCTTAGTAAACTAGGTGCATTCGAACAAAACCCAGACTGACACAACTCGACACAGCTAAACACTAGGGCCAAGGCAACCTGTTTCCCTAAAAGCAGCTGCTGAAAAGGACTAAGGGGTCAGAGTGGACCTTAGTTCTCAGCATGCTGCTGGGGCAAAATGAATTAATGTAATTCTTGTGTATGTAGATGGGTAAGTAGTAAGAAATGGGGCCAGGGGAGTGGAGGGCAATTTTCCCTGTATGCAGACATAGCCAGATGGATGCTAAAATACCATTTGATTCTGGCGTATTTTTCAAAGCATGTTAAAACACTGGAAATGGTGCAGGAAAGAACCATGTAAGTTATTTGAGGGGAGGAGAAAATGCCTTATGGTGGAACTTGGAGATTAATCTGTTTAGCTTATTAAAAGAAGAAAGAAAAAGTGGATTTGATTAACATGTACAAATATCTGCACAGGAAGAAAAATGCCACATATCTTCAACCAACTAGAGAAAGACATAACAAAAAAAAAACAATGACTGGAATCTGAAGCCAGGCAAATTCAAAGTATAAATAAGGCAGACATTTTTAATAGTAACAGTGGTTAACCTCTGGAGGAAGTTAACAAGGACAGCAGCTGGTTCTGTACATCTTGTCTTTGAACAAGACTGGGTATTATTATAGAAGATGCGCTCAAGTTAGATAGAAGTCACTGGATTGAAAAGAAAGGTGATGTTGTGACTCGTGACTTACATGTCAACCCACATGATCTTACCGTCCCTTCTGCCTCKAACTCTACGAACCTACCAACACCTACAAGTAAAACTTGCTCCCAGGAACGAGTGTCCACGTCCTCATTGCCACTGGGCCTCTCAGATTTAACAGCTCACACAACACTCTTAAATAAAACAGAGCTGCACACTGCTTAAGGACACCAGAGTCCAAACACTACTTCAATGGGAAAACAAAGCTGTCTTTCCAAACCACACCAAGAGTCTTCAAAAGTCAGTTTTTCTTGGAGCTGTATTTTAGAAAGAAGGATTGGCGTGCATGGGTGGCCAAAAGAAAGGAGAAGAAAGAGAGTGGTATTTACTGGCAAAATCTGTATTTGGTTTCCTACCAAGTTTTCGTGAGATTGAAAAAGTGACTGTAAAATCTACCTTTACGTGGGTTGTCTTGTAGACCATGGCCTGTATTTGACATGTATGCAGGTTCTTGTCCAGTTTTACTCATCTCTTTTCCTTCTGGTAGAAGGCAAGAGGCACCACCCCAAACACCAATGCACACTTCAGTGGCTTGTAATATTGACTAGTAGCCAGTCGGAAGGATTCAACCACACTACTGATGGGCTCCGATGGAAATCACAGTCAGCCAGCAGCTGGGGAGATACWGCAAGTGCCTTGGGGCCACAACAAAAATGCTCAAGAGCCATGGATTCCAATTACAATGCAATGAGCTCATTTTATCCTCAGCATTGTAAGGTCTTTGAAATCCCCTGCTTGAACCATAATCTGAAACAATAATTCCAGTAGGAGACTACTGGAATTCCAAAATTTTCACCTTGCTAGTCATCCTAACCTCAGGAGGCAGTAACACTGAATGACTGGAACTGTTTATTGCAAATTAGAACACTTAAGTCAACTCACTGCTTTCTTAGTAGTTCATCATACAACATGCAAATATCCATATTTCTAAGACACAGGTACSTCACAAAGACATATATCATGGCCTCATAAAGATTGTAGACTGTTTAACATTTGCAAGCTACTTAAAGACCTTAGGCTAATTGCCTATAATTATCCAATTATAATCCTAATATCAGTATCAAATAATTTTAGGCAACCTGCTAGATCCCCAAAAGACTCCACTGTCACAAGCATTTAGTAGCAATCAGAATTGCCATAGGTATGTAAGCATTTGTAAATTTGTACAAGTATCAACAAAGTTTACATTTTATACACATTAAGTATTCTTTTATTCAGGCTTTTCTTCCTTTCACATCTGCTACACATAAAAAAAAGACAACAAAAATTGAAACTGAAAAGTCACTAGGATTGAAAAATAATAATTCAGAAAAGCAAGTAAGCATGGACGCTTTAAACTTCTAGTTCTTTGGAAAATCAACTGTTTGATAGCTTAATAACAGACATGCCACTTACATAAAATATGGTAACAGAAGAAAAAGTAATGAAAAGTGTATGAAAAATGAAGGTGTAATCTAATTATAATCAGCATGCATCTCAGATGTCAGTAAATCCCGTTAAATCCACATGATTTACTAAGGTCTTGGAAAGCCTCTCAAAATGACCAATTCTCAAAAAGAGGTATGTTACTGTATAATATCTGTGCTTTGAGAAACATAATACAAAGTTGCTGAATTTGGACTTAAATTAATGAACGGCAAGTATTACCATTTTGGAGAAACTTTGAATAAGACATTAGGGTACCAGTTACTCTGCAGCATGCAATATGAACGAAAGCGTAAGACGACTTGCTGCCTAGAGGCTGATCTGATACTGAAGGTCGCTGCACCTCCAGAGATGGACGCGCATGGCAGATGTCATGACACAATGACACCTGGGCAGCCACTTTGGCAGCCTGGGCAAAAACGACTATCACAAAGAACAGCAGGCGCCACTCAGAGATCCAAGTATTTAAAATTAGCCCTGCTGCAGGAACTCCAAAAGAAATATGCAGTCAATAAAAAAAGACAACAGCTACTTCAGAAGTCAAAGTTTTAGAATTCATCAGAAAGGTTAAAACTGTCTATATTTATTTTAAAAGACCACAGAAGAAGAGTATCTGTACTTTTCTTTTTTACACATAGGAGGAATGTGGCTTAAAGAGAAGTCAGAGACAGGGTCTGCCACTTCTGTAACACCATGTCCTGAATTTTCAGATACTGCTTGGAAAGTTATGAGAAACTGCAGCACTAGCAAAACATATATGGGGGAAATTCTCAGTTTAGTAGACTTTATTATAACCAAGGTGAAAGCACATGTTCTAATCTTACAGTAAGAGGGCACTGCATCATTTAACAGAGTATGACAAAGATAAAAGAAGCCCAAGGCAAGAAGGCAGATGAAGTCTTACAAGATGGCATGAGAACCTTTAAGCATACAAAAGTAAAAATGCAGGTGTGGACTAGGAATTCTTCTTACTTCTTTCAAAACCAATGAGGACTTTCTGTGATGCAGCAGAAGACAGAGGTAAAATATGAAAATAAAGCTCTCTGGAGTGTATAAAAGTCTATGCGTATATGGAGTCTGAAGAGAATGACAGGCACCTCCTATTTATTGCACATCGTACTGAAATAATTACGAGAGAAGAGTGTTTGAATAACGCTTACACTTGCTCTTTGGCAACAAGATGCAGGGCATTCTCGRCACTTTGTGCTATTTAGGACTACTGATGCACTGATTGCGGGAGCTGCCCACAGAAAACAGCATGTGGTCTTCTAAACACAAAATCAGCAGTTTCCCAACTTTTCCAAATGCAGCTTCCACTTCTAATGGGCTTACAATCCCTAGCAACTACACACATGGCTGTATTTCTGGCCAGCCCACAATCCCACCATTAAGTCCTGCAAGTCCGCATCTCACAGCAAATTTTTCAAGCATGATTTCAACGTGATTTCCACAAACTGCAGGATCAAAAAAAGTGCCGTAATTACATTCYCATTTAAAACACTCATACACAGAAGAGCAGCAAAAAATCCTGTCCTCTAAATATCCACTTCTCAGYTAGAATACCCAGTGAATTACATGAAAGACATAAGGAAGGGAAGGGAGGACAATCATGAGAGAAGCAACTTCATTATAACCTAAAGGAATACCCTCTCACACCAAAAAACCCTTTCACTCTCCACACCTCCCTAGGCTTGCCATCAGATGTTTGTAACAAAAATGTMAGTAACATAAGCTTGCAAAACGCTTATATATAAAAACAAATTCTTAGTCTGAAAGCCAGCCCTGTTTCTCAGCTCTAAATGAACTGTTACATCATACATAAAAGAGGGATCATTAAAAATAATAGAGAGAAATATTTCTATGGAGTGTATTACCTCTTTTCAAAGAGAAATGACACCGTCATGTTGTTAAATAGCATCATGCTCTGTATCCTTGCTTCTGAGAAACTGGAAGTTAATAGCATCTGAAGGGATCCTTTGGCAGCAGATGCATTATTACCTATCTAGTCAACGGACAGAAGGGTATTTATATAGGAAATTACTTGCTCTAATAATTACTCTTTCCAGTTTCAACATTCAACCTAGGGAAAGTGAGAATCAATACAGCTGCTGTACAGAGCTAACCAAYATTCCCGGGACACCCATTCTAAGGAGTATCGAGTTCAAAAATAGCAAGTGATACTTGAATGCAGATGATTTGTTGCATTTGCAATTGGAAACAGCAGGTAAGGATAATGAGGCAGAGCTGGAAATACTGTGTACACTCTTGATGGCAAGAACTGAATCTTTGCCAGTATTAAAAGCAGTATGACAAATCAAAATTAAAAAAAGATCTACTTGTTGGCTAAAATAATGGCATTTTGATGACTCATACAAAGACACTCATACAAACATGCTTTTCCTGTTTTACTTCCTCAGTAATAACAGCTAGGAATATCTCGTGATTGCTGATAACCTGGCACCAGAGTATTAATTCATATTAAGCTCAGACTTCCCACAACTTCTAYGGAGCCCACTTGGAACTGTAAAAAGGAAAAACCTTTCCAGAAGTTGTGCAAGGTAGACTAAGATCAATAAAAAACTGGCAGAAAACATCTCTAAACATGCTCCTCTGTATGTACCCGCACTTGCACAGAATCCCATACACCACACCCAACTCTCATACCTGATCTTTTATAAAATCCTTTACTTGATGCTCATTCTAACTGGTCTATAGTMGTCTGTATGAATTCAAGTAATTGAACATGGATGATGGAAGCCTAACAAGTACTTTTTCAGTCTCAAAGACTGAMTGGCAGAACTCAGCTGGAATCCGAAGTTTCAAAAAACTGCCAGAAACAACAACATCAAGCATGTTACATCYATTTATTAGCAGAACTCCTTCAATAATGGCTGACTGAAAAAGCCTGTYCAGGCATTTCAACTGCTTCAACTTAGAACTATCTATTCAAAACAGGTGCTTTCTTCTTACATTACAACGTTTATATTGGTCTACAGTAATGCACAGAATTCCTCTTTTATATAACAAAATAGAATATTGGTTTCTAGGACATTATTTACAGCCCAGTTTTGTTAAGCTGGGTTTGTTAAGCTAAACTTCTAGAATTCTTTGGGAAATAAYATTGCAAAATGTTTGTAAGATGATTCATGGAGGAC
Source organism: Oceanodroma leucorhoa (assembly GCA_030449065.1). Taxonomy (NCBI): domain Eukaryota; kingdom Metazoa; phylum Chordata; class Aves; order Procellariiformes; genus Oceanodroma; species Oceanodroma leucorhoa. The sequence continues at coordinate 5,338,812 of JASVER010000065.1, forward strand.
TAAAACCATCGTGAATTAGTTCTCTAGCTAATCAAGCAAAATGGCATTAAGTCCATCRTCAAGAAGCCAAATGAATTCAAAACCTAAAGAGAAGTTCAAAAAACCATTCCTACCAGTGCTGACTATTAAAGGCACGGTATGCAAAAAAACCTGCCACTGAAGATTTTTTTATTATTTTTTTTAAAGTTAACACTTTCTTAAGATACAAATCCATAGGATACTCAGGTTCCTTATGCCCAGTGTTCTATATCAATGTTGTCCATTAATAGTATCAAATTGAAATACAAAGATGATTATAGCAGTAATACCYGTAAGCCTTATAGTCTGTACCTTATTCCAAGTTTATCAGCAACTTAGCTCCAGGAACCACTACCAATACAACTACACAGAAAGCACACGTTCTTTAAAATACACTTTTCATTGTTATAAAACTGAACCTAAAGGAATCAAGCTACCACACACGATTTTGTAGCTTGTTGCATATTTACTAGCAGTAATGCATTTATACAGTTTTATAGCATTTATATGGTAGACAAAATGGTTTCTTCAATTGTCTGAAACAAACGTGATGAAACGTCAGTGGAAATTTYTATCACAGACTATTTTCTTGAATTTCAGAACTAGCAATTTAGACAAATACAAATGAAAGGGCAAAAGTATTTGGCTGATGGAGAAAATGAAAAAACATCCTGTCTACATAAATATTCCYAGCAGCAGACACTTGGACCACAACATTTATTTTAAAGGATGCAGAGTGACTGAGAAAAAAAATCTTTTTTTTCCTATAATATTTCAAGCTTTTAATCTTTTTATTAGTATTATATATGCAGTCATGGGCCTGCTGACATTACTGGTGGGTTGACAGGCTTCTTGCATACCCTGTATGGCTGAGAATATATGYAAAACTCAGCCAAAGATGCAGAGCAGAGATCACATCCCCTAAATCCAGRGAGCACTTAAGATCAGCAAGATGATTCTATAAAGCTTTAAAGTTCCAGATTAAAATCATCACCWCATGTGACATTTTCTCTCTGCTGCTTCACATATTAGATCCTACATTTTTACCATCATGAGCACTCTGAAAACTTCAAAATGTTTGCACAAGATATCTGTGTTGCTCATAGATTTGTCTGATGCAGGTTTTTTTTCTCCTAAGACACTGCTCATATTTTGAGTCCAAAACCAAAAGATTAGACCCTTGGTTTCCAGTCTCACCCAAAGCACAGTGTTCCTACTTTGGCGCACAGATTCAGCAATGACCTCAAAAAGCACTGTAAAGCTTCCACCCCTTTACACGTACCTATATCCATGGTATCTTTCAAATAGAAAGTATAGGCTGGCAGTGTGTTGAACTAAGCAAAATAAAAAGCCAAAGCACAGGACCTTCTTSAATCAATCCCTTGCCCTGAAGCTGAATTACTGAGTGATGGTGAAGACTTCACCTCTGTGCAYCCTAGTTTCTAAAGCTGTAAAATGGGAATAACCAGTTAATCTATAGCCTGGATACATAAATATTTGTAAATGTTTTTAAGGTACTMAGATTAAACTAAACCTATAAAAAGCAGTTTCCTTTACTTATTTATATTTTAATATATTTACATTTTACTTTGATTTCAAAGTAGACATTAATTTTCTAATTAGAAATCTCRGCATCTACCTAATAATAATGCCATGAATAATGCTACTTACGTAGCAGTTTTAAACYATAGGTCTCAAAGCATTTTATCTAAGAAAATATTGTTGCATTAATCTTATAGACATGGAAACTGCGGCACAGTAAGAAATTAGTTGCTCCCATTCAGCAGGCAGAAGCTGAGTCTGGACAGTGCTCCAGCTATAAGAACTATCTGCCCAAGAAAAATAATTGAAACATTGGGTTTTTTTAGTGCTCATTAATATTTGTTTATTTCTTAAGAACCTTGGGAGATAGCCTACATGTCCTTCACTGTGTTCACGTACCAGTACGGCAAAACAAGTAGGAACTCAGAGCAGACAGTTAGGTGGTTAAAGATCAGTCACTCAAGCTTGTACTGGTCACCTTGTGTTTGCTTCATACTCAGTGGAGGAAAAAAGGGTACTTCTGGAGGGATGATTTTGGGATGACACCCAAAAATAAGTACCTAATGCAGGCTGGATGGAGGTGCTTGTTTCTTTTCATTGATTCTAAAGGAATCACAGAGCGATGAGCTCAGACTTGCACAAGTAGCTCTCAAACATTTTAAGTTACGAGAGTGGTCCTTGCAAACTCATAGGACAAAGGGAAAACCAGTCTTTAAATTGCTACTGATTTCTAGCCCATATACATGTAGCTACTTTTTCTCCAACTTCATACTTTTGTACATTATTTGGGTGAAAATTTTCCAGTCAGGTGTTCGTTTAATCAGTTGCCCTCTTAGCTGTTTACTTTATTTATTATCAGCCAATGCGACAAAAAATTTGTCAGTCATATCAGAGCTGCACCTGCCTCGCCGGGCCTAGATTTGCAAGGAGTTTGTGTTCCGTACACCTTGCACACTCCCCACGCGTGTTACCGTGCCGCAGCACGGCGGCCGAGAGCAGCCACAGCCTCTCACCCGCGCTGAGGGATGCTCGGCAGTACTCAGGGCAGGGTGACCACAATTCAGTCTCGTCATTCCTCTGAAAAAAATCAACATTAGTTCATTTTCAGGTCATGCTGACAAATAATACCTTTTTACTCAAACTTTACTAAATGCTGAGGGCAAGCAGAAAAGGATTTTTATYTTATGGAATGTCACATTTGTTGAGGGGTGCAGCATCTTAAATTTTGTGCAATATTTAGAATAGAACAGAATATTTCATTTTTATTCTGTTTTCCTCTTAAGTCCTGAGTTTACTGAGTTTCATTACATAAAGCATTATTACAAGTACATAAGCATTCATTTAAAAAAAACAACAAAAAAACAACAAAACCAAAACCCAACATTAATTTTATAATTTGCATGTATTTCAAAACTTTCCATTCCTAGGGACAGATTCCCTCTATTTCCAATACATATTGCTTCGATAACAATGTCATTTTCAATTATAATATTTTTCTGGTGTTGACAGAGGAAAGAAAGGAGCAGCCACATGTCATATTTGTGTGGCACTACGCCAGCTACATCTCAGGAGACCTAAATCCAAGTCTCAGTTTACCACACATAATCACTAAGGCAGACAACTCGGATGTCCTTCACCCAGCCCTCCCACTTACACACGCAAAACAAAACAAACACAGGGYTGCAACGACAAAAGCCAAGATTTGCTTCTGTACCGAAACGTGTCCCTTACACGGAAAGGACCGGGAAAYACAGCACTTGATGCTCGAGGAGGTTAAGCGCCTCAGCTTTACTATAACCAATTAAAAGCGAATAGCCATAAAAGTGCAGATACTACTGTAGGGTAATAAACCAGACTTTATCAGTGACAGTGGTGCACATTACAAACTTCAAACTCATTCCTTGCTCTAATCCATCAGAAACTTCCTGGCTTTAACAGGCTATAAACAGCAGAAGCTTTGAAGTCCAAGGATTAGGATCACTAATAGACAGACTGAACGACAGACTGGCTGAAGAGCCAAGTGGAATGCCCTGCATGGATCTGGAATAAAGCAAGTTAATTTAATCAAACTGACCTCTCTCTAGCCATAGGCCAAGAGATTACAATGGTTATAACAGCAATAAAGAGACAWGGGACACTAGAAACAAATAGTTATTTGCTTCAACGCTACACTTAGGCTAATGTAAGGGCAAAACTGCCTATGCTTTCAACTGCGCTCTCAAATCCACAATTTTAAGCTCTACAGACAAAGGCTTTTTTTTTTTTTTTGTAACTAGTTTATGACTTAGTGGCAGTCGAGGCAGAAAAAAATTCAACACACTAATTTTCAAGAATTTCCAATGCAAGATTAATAGAATGATTAACAAAAAAAGATCATTCTAATCATTTATTTGCTTCGACTCTCCTGTATCTCAGACTCACTCAAGGGAAATGTGGAAACAAGCCATTTGGGTTAAATCCACCTGCATTCAGCACTCACATAACTGAATATAACACTAAGCATTTTTGCTTTTAGAAAAAAACTTCTTACTGCAAAAATTCCAGTTATCATCAATTTATACGCAACACTTCTCACTCCAAGGGACTGCAAAACATTTAATAAACCACTAAACTCGAGGTGTTTAGCACAGCAGCATTACACAACACTTTTTAAAGCAAACAATAAAGCTACTCTGCTTTAAACTGGAGCTTTAAAATGGCAAATGAGCCAAGTGAATGGTAGCAATAGCTTGGCTCCGAGAAGCCCTTAGAAGATGGTAAATTGAGACAAGTGGTCAGGGATTAATTTTTCATTGTATCTTGCCGCTGTGCAGAATAGTTAACTTTGCAGAGTGGAAAACAGCAGCAGCTGAAGCCTCTGAAAAGAGAATTACAAAGCAGGGAGTCCTAATGACACATTTGATTCACTACAGAAGACAGAAGGATCCACAAGATTCTGTACCACCAAATATAGCATTTTTTTGAACACGTATTCCTAGAAGGCAAYATTTCTTCTCCCACAAAATCACCACATTTTCAGATGAGAATGACAGATTCATATGTACAGCACACAGGAAACAAACTCATTTACAGCTACTGTATCTACAGTATTTAATCAAGAATGAGAAAAGGAGGCTTTAATTGCCTAGAACAATGCTCAGGATTTTAGTATTAGTGTTCGGAACTTGGAATAACCTCATCCTAGGAAGCAATAAGCATGGAAATGAAATGAGCAGCGTTGGAGCGGCTGTCTGGCACTGGAGAGGATTACCACAAGCCAAGCCTAGCTACCTTCCCTCACATGGGGCAACACCTCCTGGCTCTCCATCTGCTCCATGGTGATTTCGTCAAGGAATTCAGGACCTGGGAGAAGAGTAAGAGCAGCATGGTCTCATGAGGCAGGCAGCCCGGAGCTGGGGAAAAAGGGAGCTGGTGGGAGACAGAGCAGCCACGGCACGTGCAGTCATGTTATATGGAAGGAGACAGAAACAGGGGATTAGGATCTTGGGTTTGAAAACCTGGGCAGCAAGCTGTGAGGACTGGGCAGCCTGAGACTGAGGTCCTAGCATGAAGGGGTACAGGTACGGCAGCACGCCAGGCCAGCAGATACCCATGCCAGCAAAGTACACCTCAGCTACTGAAAAGTAAACAAATTAGTTCAGAGATTTCCAGCACTGAGTTCACACCAGAGTCATTAATATACTTTTGAAACCAAATCTTCTTCCAAAAACCTACACATTTAAATCATTTGGGAAAAGGTCTGTGAATGTGCCCTCATTTTACAATAACCATGAATTCAAAAAATATAAAGTATCAGGCAGACTTCACCAGACTCACTCATCAAGACTATAAAGAGCAACACAGTATCATATGTGTTGGAAACAGAAACATTTAAAAAAAGGCACATATGTCTTGTTTTACTGGGCTAGCTGTAGCATTTTCACAAGATACTCTGGTGGTGTGGGAACTTCTTTTCAGACACCCAAAATGTCCCAAGTTTTCATTTCATCAGTCAAAATATTCACTTATTGTATAGCTCCAAGCATTCAAACTACTTTGCTGCTTTGAACCACATTTGCCCTAGAAAACAGTCTAGGAGAAGTAGTATTCACTGCGATGAGAGAGTGTCTACAGAGAAATAAAACCAAGCAGTGACAAATCAAAGATGGGTCTCTCCTTACCACTCCCCAAAATAAAGTTAAGGACAGAAACGCTTCTATAACTATTGCATCTGTTACCTTTGGTTCAGCAGTTAGCAGCACAACCACCGGTATGCTTTTTTCTTTTAATCTACTTTGGCTTTTCTCATTTCACTTTCAAAAATATTGCCACAAAAAAATCCAAATTTATTATTCTGAAAGTAACCATGAAATACTTTTTGAAGACATATTAATGAAGTAGAAGAGAGGTCATTCTGTAACAGATGCAAGTAGTCATGCTATCCCCAGTTTCACCCTCCTCCACCACACCTACCCATGGGGTCTTACCTTCTGGTGGATTCTTATTCTGGTTGTTCCAGACAACTAACAATTTGGATAGACTAGGCACTTTAGACACCTCCGTGATGACTCGGAAAAGGCTCTCCACCCGGTCATAGGTCAGAACTATGGCTGTGAAACCTTGGGACTGAGGTGGGATCAGTGGAAGGAAGAGTGGGTTGCTCACACTGCTCCATTTCTGTGAAGGAAAACAAAAAAAACAGGAAAACAATTCAATTAAAGTGACTTATCACAGTAAAGAGTAATTATTACAGCAGGGAGTAATTCAGGTAGCCAGGACCTAACCGTCAGATTTGGAATTTGTTCAGATCAGGCAGGTTGACTCTCCAACTCTGTCAACAGTGGACTTCAGCAATTTCTCAAAACCTTTATTCCAAGCACTTTCCTAATTCAACTTTCATTTTTGCCTAGATGTAATATTGCAAACAAGAGGGGTTTTAGGTAAAAAATAAAGTGGAAGAGGCAGATAGATTTGTGGAAAAGGAAAACCAAGGTGAATTTTGAACCCAGGTAGCATGACTCAATTCTCATTTACTAATCACTATTTCAAGACATTTATATTTATAGTCAGGACTCAATAAACAAAGAGAAACTTAAACAGCACTACAATTTCAAAAGCAAAAAAGAGTTAACAACAACAAAGCCAAAGCAGCAAAAACATAAACCTGGCATAAAATGTGTACCCAAGCAAAAAAGGCAAAGGCAGGCACTAAGAGGAAAAATGTACTAGCTTCCACAAAACTGTGTTTGTTCAATGGTAAAAAAAAATACCTACTGCATTTGGAAAAAAAAAAAAAAAAGAGGCATGAGATGCAAAGATGAATTTCAGAGACTTATCTACTGCTCGCGAATTTTAACTAGGGCATTCCTTTTAAGACTTTAAAGGTCTTACTTCAATACGCTGCCAGCGTAAGGCAGCCAGCTCAGCTGGCAAAAGACAAGACAGACAACTAAATTCTCACTGAATGTGCCAACCTCCTTTGGAGCCGACAACGTGGGGGAGGCAGCAGTGAAGGGACCATTCGACAGGAATGAAAGCGTCGGCATTTCAGTCTCAACTTTTCCATTCCAGCTGATGTTCCAAGCAGGGGTCGGACAGAGAAGCAAAGGGAAAAACAAGACCTTTCGGGACGAGGTGAAAAGAGGAGTTGGGAAAGCAGAAATTGAGTGATGCTGTTTTGCAGGGAAGTCTTGAATCCTAGCCTGTAAAAACTATGAACACTCAGAAGAGGTTACTAACTGCTAGCAGTTCACAGAAATACTGCGAGAATCTCCAGCTAAACTCATGCCTGCTTGTATCAGGAGGAAAGCAAGTTTTACAGACTCAAAGTTATCAGCTCATATTTGCAGGAAATAAATTTTGCAATTTTCCGTTTCCTTATTTAGCCTTTGGGTTACTTTACACACCCAACAATCACCCTCCTCATGTTTAGTGGTTAAACACCTCTAATTAGAATAACTTCAAGGACAAGGAGCATAGCGAAGCCATTTACTAAAAGAGATCATAACATTTTGACCATTTTGGCAAAAGAGAAAAAAATATGGTCTGAATATGATTTCCTTCTACGTACACATCAACACTGAAGGGGGGATAAATATGTGAGGTTAAAAAGAGACATTTAAAGTTAAGTACAGCATTGGCACACTGTTTTATCCAGGATGGTCTAAGGGTATGTTCCAGGCAGGGATCTGTCAGTAGGAGTAATACTCGTTAGTAGACTTTCTGAAATAGTTGGAAAGACGGACTAGTCTTCAGCTACACATACTTTATCAAGTCTGGTAAAAGTAGCATTCAACATAAACTGTTTGTGAGGTTCCTAATGGAAAGTATGAATAAGATAACGTAGAAATAGCAACAGCATAATATGGAACTTCGGTTCATGAAAGGGACATGGCTACCTGTGATAGCCGAGGACTACAATCAGTAATTCAGAAAATATATATCCATTACTTTAGCAACTGATGTGCTGAGACAAATCTGCTTTCAGATTATTACATATTCTAAAATTAAAGCTTTTATACATATCTATGCTAATTTTACAAGATGACTGGTGGCAGATGGGGACAGCCCTCTGATTTTGCTCCAGCTTCAATAATTCCTATAGCAAATCACAATCGAAATGTTACCAGAGCATAATCCGTCTCATTAAAGTTTTACAGACTCGTTTCCACACAACCCCCACCCCAAGACTGCTATTACCCAAATGACCCTTGTAATGTCGAGCAGCTTCTTAAAACAACTTTCAGGAACCTCTTTTCATTAATGCTTGAAGCAGAGGTTTAACATCATACTCAGTAGAGTGCCAAGAAAATCTCACGTTTCTGCCCTACAAGAAGAAATAACTGGTAGAGTAATCTTCGGACAATGCTGTATTTACTACTTACGGGTGAGTATTGCTGGCTCCCACTTGAAGTTTATCTAGCATTTGTGGCTCTCTGGACACAGCATTTCCTAACAAATTACTTGCTATAATATCCTTGGAAAAGGATTATTTCTTTTCTATCATCTAAGACTATTTTAGGTACTCACAGAAAAAAATACAAATGTACGTGTGCGAGCACATGCATATGTGCCTAAAAAATTACCATGCTTTCTCTTAAAAACCTAAGTTTTAGGTACATTACTTAAATTCCAACTTTTACTACTTTCAGAAAGGCATGAAAATTCTCCCCTGCTGGTTATAACTTAGGAAAAATAAAGCAACTTTTGAGGTGTTTTTGCTCATGCATCGACTAAAGGATGATGGAGGGAGGGAAAAGCCTGTAGACACTCACTAATGGATGGGAGAACCAAGCCTCTCATTTGAGAAAAACATTTCAAAAAGGCAATTAAGCATCTCCCAAGTGCCATTAAAAGCCAACCCCCTGCTGCCTGCCTGAAGAGTGTGTCTACAGTCTGAGACCTATTGACCCCACTTTCTGCAGGAAATCGGGCAAATTCAAGCCTCCATAATTTGCTAAAGTCTTCCAGATTTCTGCTTGGGAAAAGCAAACCATACAGGCAATTAATTCAACAGCAACCTAATTAAATCTCCATTATGGCAGCAAAGCATGAAATGGATAATGACATAGGGATGGGTTCTCCCAGTCACTGCTCAAGAAACCAAGTGGTGAAGGAACATTTGCTCCAGTCCCATCTTTATTAACATTCTTGACGGAAATTCACAGGAACTTTCACTCTCAGAGAGAAGAGCAAACAGCAACAGTGGATTGATCATCCATCACCTTTCTTTGACAAAGTGCTGACACTCAGCTATGGATAAGACAACCCTTCACTCTTGCCCTCTCAGCTAATATCATTAGAGGAGCCAGGATAATTAATCTAAGATTAATAGGTTGTTTGCTGTGAATCATTTTTATGGGCAAAAAAGGATCAAGTTCAAATGCCAGTTCCTAAGAGTAATCTCATGTCACTTAAGTCTCACAGTCTCAGTTGTCTGACAGCTCTTTGCAGTTCACATGAAAAGCCAAAGTAGTGGGACCTGAATGACAGTGAGAACTTAGGGATAGCCTGAAGCTGGGGARAGAGGAGAATTCAGGAATGGGTATGTACACAGGGAAGGATTCAGRCTGCTGCAGCTCTCCTGTGCATGCTTTTCACAAGTGTGCATGTGTAATAATGCCTCAGAAGTAAGGCACCTCCCTTTACTATAGGTAACAACAAATATTGCTCTCCCTCTTGGTTRTTAGAAACAACTTGATTCTATTTTAGAAAAAGTTAATATATTAGGGACAAGGTATCAAGGGAGTTGAATTCTCATTATGTGGGATGCTTAAGGTTGGGCTCGATGTGGAGTCTTCAGGTTCAAGTCAGCAGAGAAGTTTTAAACGGACCGTTCTTAGCAGGATACAGAACTGAGATAAATGGGAGCTTGAGGACACCAGTGAACACAACTGGACTGAGAACTGGCCAACCATYATAAACGCTACAGAGCCACAAAGGTATTGGCAAAATACCAGGCATAAGTAAGACACGGTCCTACCCCAAAACTTCTTATTTGGGTGTACGCTGAGTACCACTGAAAGAGACTTGAAGACACAGCAGACACATTACAAACTGCATCACAGAACGGTCTCTAGGAAACCAAGGCTGCGGAAGATGTCCCATATTAYAGAAGAGAGTCAAGAACTTCCCAGCTATCATTTAGTGGGGAAAACTGAGCAACAGCGCTTTAGAAGAATAAAATTTCACTGCTCCCATGAACAAGACAGTAGGCTTTYCTCCCTCTGTATTTTACTTTCAACAGCTAGACTCAGTGCTTGTTGTAACCAACATACTAGTGAAACCACACAGTTTGAACAACAGCAACTCACTGACTTTTAAAAGCACAGAGGTAAGTGTATTGAACTTAAACGGTATATTGAACTTAAATATTAAGTTTAATAAACAGTGTCTTGAACTTATTAAACAGTGTATTGAACTTAAACAGTAGCTAAGCAGTTCTACACATCTAAGCAAAGCAGGGATATATATCCCCTGCCTCTGTGGGTACAGCTTTTTCAGCTGAGTTGTTCTGAATATCAACCTAACCTCAATGTGGTTTCAATTATGAATTACCAGACCAAAAAAAGCCTTGATTTATTCTATTTTGCTCCAATTATTCATGATAAGTTTCTATTGAATACTTTGAGAAAGTATTTCATCATGCTTCCCATTCTCAAGTGGTCATAGGGCAAACCCAAAGGAATTAACCCTCTCTACTTCTCCAGAGCCAACCACAGTGCTTACACTCTGCAGAATCACCAGCCAAGTTGCAGTGGCCACCATTTCATGTTTTGATGAAGATTAGAAACCCTCCTCAAAAACATTTTAGCCACAGGACACRCAGGAGTTTCTACTTACTCCTTCTTGAGTGATGAAATCTGATACTGTCATGAATCTTGAATTTTGATTGCCAAAATACATCACGTAACTATAACATTAAGTTATTCAGCATCTTTTATTTGTTTAGCCAATTAAATCTGATCAGCTGTCTGAGCCCTTCTGACAGAATCTGTTGGCTGAATACAATCTTTGATATAAAAACTCAGCTTCAGGCTCATCTCTTCAACTCCTTAATTTCAATAATGTGTCAAAGAAATAGATTTACAGTGAAAAGGAGAATTATCAAGAACTGAGTTCATATTTACAGTTGCCATAATACTTACGGTTTTTGGAATCCCTCCATCAATTTTATTGCCATTCTTTTGTAAGAATGCGAATAATATTATAACATTATAACCTTAATAAGAATATTCAAACAATTGGAAAGAGAACCAGGGAAAGGATTCATGTTTTTCTGTGGTTTTGGTTTTGATTTTTTTCCCTTGTGTAAGTCAACGTAGCAGCTCCTGACCCAGAAAACCCAGGGTATGACACAATCTGAATTGGGAAAACGGAGCTTAACATACCTTTCATGCTCCCAAAGCCAGAAAAGACAGGGAGTACTGAAAAGATGGCTTGTGGAATCCAAAGCAACGAAGTCCCATTATTTTTATTTTTTTTTTAAGTTAATGACTCCCATTACATAAAATCAAGCTGCACAGTTATGAAGCCACAGGAGGCACCAGGCAGCGCAACAAGCAAGGTAAGAACAACAACGATAAGACCCTCACCTTTGGCCAGCAAAACCATACAGTTTCTTTGGGCGCACCTCAAAACCAGCTTTGCTAAGAGTAAAAACATGTCTCTCCCTTGTATGTTTAGGTGTCTACTTCTAAGCTAAAGACAAAGCAAAACACTCTTACAGAAAATAAAACCCAACAGTATTAAATGGTTAGGTGTAGTCTTAAGAACTAAAATGTCATTCAAGTGAAATGTATGAAATCCAGTTTCCAATTCTGTCAACCAAATCCAAAAATTTGTTGTTCGTGCCTCAAAGGATATAGTTTACAATGGAAATAAACCTACACACTAGATACTAGCCACACAACATAGGATAACCGTGAGGTTATCTATCACTGTGTAAGAGAAGAATCCTAATCCCTGGGCAGGTAAGTTAAATAACCAACTGTTAAATCACATTTCACACACACAAAAATATCAATATTTATAGCTGAATACATGTGGTACACTCAACTTGTCCATAATGGACATTTCCATCACTGGAAAAACATATCGATAAACTGAAATTTATTTAGTATAAGAAAGAGTATCTAKCTTCTAACATGGTAAATAAAGCAAAATTTCACCCAGCTGATTCAAACCATCACACAAGGTAGCTGGAAATACAGCAGGAACAGAAACTAATATTGTTCAATGGAAAAAATACCAGATGTGCATTGCCCAGAAAAGTGCTAGCTTGTTCTCATTTACAGGTAAATAAAAAAGCATATGTTAATATTTGCTTAATGTTTTGAAGATGAGGAATGGTACTAGGATGGAATTACCGTTATAACAGTGGCATTATCTGGAGACTGAGGGCTGTGAAATATTAGTCAAAGAGCTTAGAAATAGTTTAATTGTTTAACAAGTATCAGCTGCCTGGTAATTGGCAGAAGCCCACAAACTACTCTGTAAATGAACATCCTACTTAGGCTTTGCTAAATGAATGGCACTTTTTGCACTAAGTTAATTTGGCTATTTTAGTTTAAACCAAATGATGGTGCTGTTTTCTGCCTCACTGGGAGAAATGAAATCTGGTATGTTTATTGTTCGGCATAGTGATATTCTCAAGTGATTATTAAACTATGGTCTGTATCATCCAAGGTCAAAGCTCAAAAGCAGCCCCTGACAAAAAAAMCTAATGTTTTATAGGTCTACATTATAAACAGGCTTGAAAGAATTTCAACAAAAGCAATTAAAGAAATCTGGAAAAACCCTGTCTTACTCATTTTTCAGAAACCCATATATATGTTAGCAAGGTATGAGGCAAAGAAAGAGGAGAATTTAAATAATCTACAAAGAAGCACAAGTGAGAAAGTAATTTACTTCTATTAGAGCATAACAAAGTACTTAATTGAAGATAACAGATCACATCTCAAACCCAGGTCATTAGTTCTAATCCAGCCCAAACTGGTAACCATCAGAATGCACACAGCAGAAGCAGTCATTTTCTGGCTTACTTGAACATAACTGATTGCCCCTGCCTAATGGATAATGGCTGGGCCAAGAAATATAAAAGGCATTAAACTCTCATGCTTGCAGCAAAAGACTGTCTGAGACATAGAGGACTCAAGTGGTCCAGGAACGAATTTCAGGCCCCAAAAMCACCATTTGCCCCTCTTCATTAAAAGGAGGAAATATCTTGCAGTGCATTTTTATTGAAAGTACTATTCCATAAGGTATTAGCATGTTATGTCTTCCACTTCCTCAACAGRATAGTGGATGAGTAGGAAAATAATCCACTTTATAACATATTGTTTTTTTCTTTAGAAAAGGCCAACAGTTTTCAGTCAACGCATACAAACACATAAAACTCTTGGATCACTCCCTCAATGTAATGTACTGAGTATGGAATTAACTGCATATGCATTTATCTTCTGTGTACCTTATACTCCCTTCTGCTGGAAAAACACCCTCCTGCACTGCTGCTGTATCCACACTGTGGTGAAGATACTCAGGAAACAGYCTCACTAATATTTTGAGCCAATATAAGCCAAACTAACACCAAAAAAAGCAGCCTTCCAGCCACCCAGTCCCCCCCTTTTTTTCTTTTCCTGGGTAAGTTTTACATGAGGAAAACTATTTCAGTTAATTCACCACAACTGAATTAGAAAATTCAAAAAGAAGGTAGCACATAGAGAGAGAAAGCGTCATCCAACTGAAGAAGAGTGCAGGACTGCTTCTTTTGGCAACAGTACCTGCTTATAGTGGTTTAAAATGTTTGGGAAACTAGACTGAACACAAGGTGTTTCTTTGTGTTGAGATTTGAGGAATATCTGGGGAACAGGAATAAAGCTTATCTATAGACCGATCTAGCCATGAGCATGCCTCACTGACTTTAAATGCGTGAATATCATTTTCATGCTGACTGTCCAAGATAATAGCCATCCCCTCAGACACAAACAGCAATGTAATTTTGCTGAAAAGAGCATAATCGTTATTATGTTTCCAGATGTGTCCTAATTCCTAATTTGAAGTATCAGAGTTCAAAATAAAGCAAAGAGAAAATCTGCAGAAAATAGCCCTAAGTCCCTACCAGTCCCACTTTGCAAGTGACATCAAACTTGAGGCAGCCTTTTGTGAAAGATGCAGCTTCCTCTTCATAGGTGTTGCTGTTACAAACTTACTTAATTGAATATTTGAAGCTCCTAAACATCTTTTTTATCTAGCACACTTACAGGATGTAACCTGTTAAATTTTTGCTAACTCAAAATAGATTCAATTCTACTGTACTATAATCAAAATAATAAAAGGCAGTACTACATGAAATCATAGGAAATAGACTGAAATTAGATGATGAATCTTAAAACTGGAAGCAAACTCATGAGGCTGCAATAGCTCAACAAAATGCAGAGCAAAATGTGCACCTTGGAGAGTTATGAGCTATCTTAATTGTCAAAGCAGAAATAATGTTTTTACTGCTTTATTTTACACCTGAAGCAGTTGTAACAATTGAGCAGCAACACAATTAACAACCAGGACATTTTACCAAGCTGTTTTTCTGTTACTTCTGTTACATACTAAGCAAAATTAACCCCTTAAACCAAGACGACAGGCAGGTAAGCAACCATGGTCAAGGATTCTCTCTAGCTAAGGATTCTCCTCCGCACGATGATCTTGCACAGACAGCAAGCTCTTCTTTCTGTTAGAAAGGTGTATTTGTCCTAGCAAGTAAGCTCATAAACCCATTAAAGCTCACCTTTCCTCTATAAATATTCCATAGGCAAATCCATGCTCTCATTTTCAAAACCCCACTATTCAGAGCACAGGGATCTGAGCTCTGTTAACAGCCTTGTACTGATTACAGAAATYGCTGGCTAATTGCAATAAGCCCCTTGCCTTAAAATGGTGATTGCACCTCTGCACCTTCTGTTAATCTGCCTAGAGCTTCTACATACTCTTTCTGCAACTCCCCATTCCTATCTAAACTCTGTAAAGGGAACAAGAGTGTAGAGAAGAGCACTGCATTTAACCCTTCCTGACCACAACATCACAAGGAACCACAAGCAGAGCTAGAGGAACTGGATGCTGAGCCAGCCGAGTTTRAAGGCAGAATACACATGGCAAGTTCTGGAGGTACAGCTCTGGTCAGTAATACAAGAATTTAGGACACGCAGTTACTTGCACATTTCACTGCGGTATTAATGTTAACCTGCAGGTGCTTCATTTTAACAGTTACCTATATCCTGGCCTTGAGGCCAACCTGAAATAATTTGCTTTAAATGCTTCAGTCTTGAAGTTTATTTAGAGAAGAATATGGCAATTTTCTTGTAAATGAGGAACACATTCAAGTCATCTTTAGTTATTTYGTCTTCTTATCAGAGGATAGCCATCTTCTGCTACCTCAAATGTACATATGTACCTGCTTTCCAACTATAATGTTTCATCCAGGCTTACTAGAAATTGTAGCAGTGCTATGARTGGACATTAGGCACGAGCTTAGATGAGAAACATACTCAGGCTCAAGTGGATCATTATTTCCCTGACAAGCAGACACCAACTGTGGAATTCCTAATAGCGCAATTATTTAAAAAAAACCCCAACATTAAAGCAACTATTATTAAATTTATTGACTTATTAAATTTACTAGCAGATACTGTATATAYCATCACCTTCTAAATTGTCTGAAGTTAGAAATTAGCTGAGTCCTGAAAAATATGCTATAGACCACAACTAAAAAATATATAGACCAGAACTGTAATATGCTCTCACCTCAAAGAGATAAAATATATTCACAGAAAAAAAAAAAGAATAATCTCAAAGATAAATTGGARAAGGCTCCAGTTATTTGCTTCGAATTAAAGAACAGGGGTCAAAACCAAACAGTATTAGCTGGCTTAAAAGATARAAAAAGAAAAAAGAAAATAGAGCCTCATGGAAGAAAATTTTCATACAGGCTCAGAGTAGCTATCAAAATCCCCAGTTAAAGATACCACAGGATTGCGTATTGCTGTTCTACAAATTTAACTGCTCTTGAACAATTCCCAATCCCAATTMTGTTTTCTTTAACTGACCCTCTGAGAAAGGGTCACAAGCACTCTGTGTTGCTGGCTAATACGGAGCTTACACAGCCCATAAAGGAACTTTTAATGATATTTCTGTTTCATATTGAAGCAAGAAATGAATTCATGCACATATTAAGCAATTTTCATAGTTTAGGATAAACATCAGATTCTATCAACTGAGACATAAAACCACCAAGGAACTGACCATTCGTGGCATGAGAGAGGCATGATACGAGGTGTTAACTCCAACGTCCTGGACAAATTCCAGCCTGCCTAACTGCAGTCAGCCTTCTAACTTCTCTTTGCAACTGCACATTGACACAATATTCCTGCCTACTCCTTGTACTGCCCTAGCACGGTATTGCTGCYACGTGTTCCTCCACAGTTTCAGAGTTCTGTTCTGTATGTTGCCTTGTCCGTGGTCATAAACCTTCTGCTTAAAAACCTCTAGGTTGAATGACTAACATAAATATTTTTTCCAAGTATATATTAAAAAAAAAAAAAGAAAGAAAGAAAAAAAAAGGAACCTGCTTGTTGCTCAGAGCAAGATTAGCTTCCCCAGAAATGGATGGGTTTCCAGCACAGGAGAGAACTCAGGAGATGKTTTTGTGTTCCCTTTAAAGACTGAGTAATCTTACAGTCATTCTCTTCATTTTACTAGGTGTTTCCAGGTGCTTGTTTTGCTAGCATAATCTGAAGGTGTTAAGGTATTCTGATCACCTTCTTGCAGAGTATGTACTTACTTTTTGTGCAGCTTACTTTCTTCCTTAAATATTGACAAGTGCCACGTTTGCTCTCTAGGCAATGACAACAGTAGATTGCTAATGCCTTTGGCTAGGCAATGGAAAAATCATCTTCTGAAATCCAGCAATGAGCTTCTAACTCTTTGTCAGCAACTGTTCACACTCTATCGCCCTGAAGAGTTCAAAGTAAAACACGCTCTACTCCTGAGCACTCCTACCCAGCTTTCAGAGAAACTCTCCCATCATAAAGTGAGACAGTTAACAAGTTTGGTTTTATTAGTAAAACAAAACTATTTTTTATATTCTGACTCAGAGAAAATTAACTGATTATGAGTGAAAATCATCCGCAGGCTTTTATATAGTAAAAAATCAGAACCAGCTGCTTGGTGCAGAAGGTTAATTAATACCCCAATGTTTCTTCTTAACAAAGGTGGGTTCAACTGGTGAAACCTTTTTTTTTTTTTTTAAGGAAAAAAAAAAACAACAAAACACCACAGCAAAACTTTGATCACCAGTTTCTGTATAAGAGAAATTACGTAGAAATAACATGGAGAAAATTGTAGGCATAGGAATAATTAGCTATTTCATCAGAATTACATGAAGGAGCCTTGCAGATTGTTTAAGATCTTCAGTATTTCCACTGAGTATTTCCACTGCAGTTATTCATTTTTAAGAGCACTAAACTCACACTAAATTCAACAGAAATAAAGAAGTGTGTGTGTATGCATGCATGAAAAATAAATAAATATATAAACAAGCAAGCAATTTAGTGTGTGCAACAGCAAAAGTTAAAAGTTCGCATTTCACTGCCAGGACATAAAATGAACTGCTAGTTATTTTGCCAGTTGTCATAAAATATATTAGCTTCATCTGTGCAAGTTACCAACACAACACATACACACACAAACATACATACACAGAATTATTACCAAGTTTCATAGCACATACCTTTTATATGAGAAAAAAAACAAACCCACAATTTGTTTTATGAGTGAATCAAACGAATTTACTTACCACAGCTGGGGGATCATTCCATTCTTCGTAAGAAATGGCAGCATATGGGTAAATTCTATCATTGATAATCTGAAGAGTAGCAAGAGCAATTGCTTTCATCGATCGAAAATATGCTTCCCAGAACCACCTTGCCTGTAAAGAGAATAAAGTTCACTTTCACACTGCACACACAGATCCACTGCTTAATAATCAGTTTTGGCTTGCCATGCACARTCTGTTCCATGCAGTCTACAAGTCAGGTGGAAATTAAATTAGGAGGCATGTTTATTGTAGCTAGGATATTTCCATAGAGCCTGAAAGCTTCAAACTCAACCCCACCCCCCAAAAAACCAGAATTTACAGCCAATAAAAAGAAGCAGCAGGATTACTTTGCAAGTGATTAAATAGAACGAGAATACTTGATGGAATCAGTTACTTTCACACTTTTATCATATGTTTTCCTCTTGAAAAATGTCAAAAGCAGTTTTACCATAGAACAGAAGAAATTGCTGTTATACTCCATTTTTCCAAGGCAGAGGAATCCACAGTGCAGCTAAAGACCCAAATAAAAGCATGCAGCCTAAAAGGTGGAACTTAAAAGTCACCTTTTAGTATCAATATTAGAGACGGCTGATCAGCTAGAGAATTTCAGTACTCATTAACCCTACCAAACTAATACTTTCCCAAGTCTTCCAAAAACCAAATATTATTTATATGAGTAAATACTAAGATTTTTACGTAAAAGTACATACATATGCCAATTTGTTACAATCGTTAATCTAGGCTAATTTACAACACGGGCAGTGTAAAACTGCTGAAATGAAGGATGTGATTTTCTTATACACAGATGCAATGCATTTCACAGATGAGTTGTTTTCAAGCTAAGGTCCTGTATGGCAAGTTTTAATCTTGTCCCAGTTTCTATGCAAGACAGAAACGCTGGAAGAAAAGCAAGGTTTTGGAAATGAAAATGTTGGCTTATCTGATTCTGTTAGAGACATAAACACACTTTTTAAATGCCTAGAACCATCAGATGATCCTCTAGGACCCCATCCAACCCAGAAGAAAACACGCTTTGCCAATAAATGTAGTTCAAGTCTTTTGGCCCAAGAGATGTGAATTTTTTCAACCTGATTTTTCTTCAGGGAACTCCAGCACCTTGAAGTGTCCATAAGGTAATTTAATTTGCAGTCTCCCTATGGTTCAGTATCAACTACAAAAGTATGCATTTGCATCTAGGTTGTAGAACAATTAAAACAAAAACACATTTTTTCGATAATTGGAAGCTTAARAAGCTTTCAGAGCCAGAATACAACTGAAGACAACATACAAACTTGGGCAAGTGCTATTTCACTCTTGCTATGGATTCCTTAAACAGCAAAAAGGCTCTACAGACAGGCTGGTTTTTATCATGTGCTATGAGAATATTAAATAATATTATTTAGAATATTAAGTTACGGAARGAATATCAAGCTTTTAGAGGTACAGACTTTAAGATGAACCAAAAATAATTCTCATTTAGCTGTTGTTAACAAGTTGCCAGTGTGTCTCACTCTGCAGGTCATTACTTTTTAATAGGAGACAAAAGAGCGATTCCTACGTGTACACTTCATGCTGGAGCATTCCTAGGCTAAATAACAGTGTACAGGAAAGATTACAAGTAGGGGAAATGCAAATTCACACGCAAACTTGCACATATTCATGCATATGCTACTACTACTGAGTGTAAGCTATGGGATTCAAAACTAAAGACCTATTTATTGCCAAACACTGGCCCTAAAACTCTACTCTGTGGGTAGTCTGTAAAACAGGTTCTTCAGAATAGTTCTGTTAAATATTTAAGATGAAAAAACCCATGTTACAATTAAAAAAGCAAACTAGGAAAGAGACAAGTGCTCTCTGGAGCACTACTTTTATTGTGAGAAAACACTAACAACCATAAGCCTTACTACTTCAGAGTATTTCAAAATTTTATTAAGGGGACTGATGAGKATGTCCAAAAATTACATTTCTCTGGAGCTTGTCGTCCAGAGAGAGTGCAAAGTAACTTCACTCTAGAACAGAATCACTCCCCTCTCCTTATTTCTCTCCCTGGTAGGACTTAATAGCTGGATAACAGGCCGATTACCAAGAACATAAAACAAAATTAATATTATATCCAACTGTAAAAGCAGCAGAATTATATAAACAGGTAAGAATAAATAACGATTGCCTTCCTAAAATACCAAAAAGACACTAAATAAAGCAAACACCACATGCTAAGCAAAGACTTAAGTATTCCTTTCCCTGTGCCCCATTTCTTAAGAAAATTGTATTATCCAGAACTCAGCAGCAACTGATTTAAAAAGAAAACCAGCAGTAGATTAAGAATTAAAATTGACCCGAACTGTGAACCTCTCTATTAAAGTACCCTAAGTAAACAAGAGTAAGAACACAGATTTCAAAATTCATTTTCACATTAGGTAACAGCTCAGAACCACTGCTATAAGCAGCACTAAGTAGGAAGGAGAAATTATTTTAGGCAGCCTTTTAACATATAACTTTATAAAGCAATTAAGTAGCTACTAATTGTGTGAAATACACACAGGACTGTGTATTTCAGTGTTATTAAATGACAGCATTCCTATACTGTTCTAACTCTAAGATTGTTTATTAATACTGTAATATCTATGATTATCTAGCTTCATAACAATCAAAGCTGGTTTTCCTCCTCCAGCAAAACTAGGCTGGATCTGATCTAGCTTCTCGTTGCTGAAGGAATATTTGCAATGTCAGGCAAGATTACACCTTKCTACCAGAAGCAAAACTGGAGAAGAGGGCTGAGGGAATTTACTTTTTATAGACTAATATTTATGTAATTAATTTTTTGTGAATAGCTAGAAAATGTTCCCACAGTTGGTTGTAATTTTTTGGAGTTGTGTTTCTTTAAGGCAGAACTCAAAACCTTCTAAGGGGATTCGAAGTCTCCAAACAGATGTTTCAGGGTCTCATTACTTCCTCCCCACCTTGTTTGCTTTTATAAAGCAGAACTGATTAACACGGCTTGCTAGTGTCTGCTGCTCAGCATGCTGAGTTACTAAACATTTTGGGAAAGTTTTCTATTGGGAAGATGTATGTCGATTCCATTTGAAATGTATTTTCTGCTCTACTTGGTGTGGTTGAAAAGCTTATGTTGGAATGTAACAAATACCTAGGAGGGATAAAAATCCCACGAACATGCTTGGGATACAGGAGAGAGAAACAACAACAACAACAACGAGGAAAAAAAAAAAAAAAGAAATCTGTTCCTGACTCCTATGCCAACTTTCTTAATATTCTTAGATAGTTTTTCTGAGCTGTCCATTTCCCTTTTCCACATCTATGAATTCAGTAGACTAATGGTTATATACTTGAGAGTAGTTTTAATATACCGAGTAATGTTTGTAAGGTATTGCAATTGTAACGTACTAATTAGAGCTACCTGAAAGCCTTTCAGGATCTTGAAATAAATGATCTGTAATTACAGATCTTGTCTTCCACATAGCATTGATTATACGCAGTCTACAACCAGGATATGGTCAAGCTACCATTCCTTTCAACTTGAACTTCTAGTATGTAGTAGTCTGCTTGATGAGGTTTCAGAATTTTCTAAGGAAACACACTATGTGGACCACAGACTTGTGCAGAGAATGCTAACTTTGTATACATCTAAATATTGCTTAGGTTACAGGCAATCTCAATTGTAAATAGAGATCAAATGTGTACTTTGTACAACTGCCAAAATGACACAGATGAACRTATGTTAACCTATGGGATCTTGTTCTGGGTGTATGGCTTACCAGGAATTGCAAACAGGTATTTAAGAAACACAGTTTCTCTTCCCCTTCTAAATTTTTAGATAAATAGAAAATCTAGGAGAGATCCAAGATGAAAGACAGAAAAGCATTACTTTCTACAACAGTTTTACCAACGTGTAGAAGAGTCAAATGTAGAGTACTGAATGACTTGACTGAGAATGAGAAATACATTATATTCTTGGGTTGCCCAATGGGTTGGAAGTGACTGGAATCTCTTGTAATACAATAGATTCCCCATGAAATTAATTCACMTGAATTCAATTTCTGCAGAAAATTTTACAAAGCCAAGACAGCCTCACCATGAAAGCCAAAAACTGAAGGAATGTGAGACCARCCTCTCCCCTCTCTCCAGGAGGTGAGCTCTGCAGACCAAGGTCACAAACATGGGCATGCCAGTAGGTAGCTCTAAGTTGTTTCTTTTCCTTCTTTCACACCCCAGTTTCAACTGCTGCATGCTCATTAGATCGGTCACGAAAACCCCCCCACTTTCTGTAAAGGCTAAAATTGCTTAATATAATGTAGAGGTATTAATTTATCTCTACAAATACATATGCACACTTTGAGGAACACTAGCAATATCTGTAAGACAGAAGAAAAAGTTTAGAAACTTTGCGTAGTTTTCTTCCTCGGAACTGTAGATGGTACGGGAAATTTTGCGTTCCTTCAACCAAGTAAGCAAGCATCCAAATCGGAAGTTCAATTCCACTTGTTTTCAGTTCCAGGACTTTGTTCAGGTGGACTATGAAGAAACTAAACTGACAATATTCAGCACATACTGGTACAGGCAAGAGCTTGGGAYAGAAGGATTTGCAGTTATTTTCATAGGAGACAACAGGCAGCAGCACAGAGCAATAGGGTAGCCTACTCACAGAAAGTAACATTTATTTAGGTAAGGTGTTATTTTTCTTGGAAATAAACACACTTGGGGGCCTAGCATCTCTTTATAAGCTCTTTACAAGCCAGCATAGCATCAGGTTACAAAGTCCATTCATATAATGTTTATAAGTTCTAGTGTTAATGCCACTAATGGTGCTCCAGTGTAGAGTGCAAGACAGATCAATGTAAATCTTTTGATTAGTTTGTGAAAAGAAAAACACTGGGCATGAGGCAAGRAAAAGAATACTTTCTGTAACATTTAGATCAAGGGGAAAACGGWCCACGGAAGGGGCTTTCTAGCCTCCTGTCTTTTCACAGCCCATAATTYGGTGGGAGTTGGTAAAGTTAGCAAAAGGGGAAAAAACAAGATTCGYGAAAGAGTAGTAAAAGTTAACTGCCCATAAACCACCACTTCCCTCAGCTTTTAGGTCAGGCGCCATGATGCTGTAAGATTTTGCCCCGCTGCAGGAGTTCAGTGTTTCCAAAATGCCTTGAGAAGGTTTACGAGGCCTTGAAATATAACCATTTTCACACTGGCTGGGGTGACTCTACTTAAACGCTTTCCCTTCCCTAGGCTCTCGGTATTGCTGGTTTTTACTCCCTGACCAGCTGGGTTAGGGAAGTCTGGCCGAAGGAAAGAGCGTGGCGTAGCTGCTGCAGCAGCACTGGCCGGGAAGCTTGGTGATCTTACTTTTAATCCTGGTTCTGTTACTTATTTACAGGTAAATGCTTGACATAAATTTGGTTTCTTGCTTCTACTTCAGCCTCTCAGCAGTATGTGTAATATTCATCTCACAGAAATGTTGTGAGACTTAACCATTCTAGACCTTTCAAATTTTGGGGTGGATAGAAGAACAGAAAATATTTAACTTTAACCTCTCTTATTATTTGTAGAAAGAAATCTTAAACTAATAAAAYTAATATTTAGCTAACCAATGCTACCAAAGTAACTGACTGTGGCAACCCTTTGCTAAAATGTGTACCTTCAGCAGAGATATAAAAGATATTACAAGGAATACCTACAGCTCTGCTGTGTAYCTACAGCTCTGGGCATGGAAGTTCATCCACTAAGACCTTCAGGCTCTTAACCTACATGTGATACCGTGATATAATCAAATGTTTTTTAAGTTACTGAGACCTAACAAGTTATTGCCCATGAAGCAAGCTACTATAATTGGTCACAGGCAACACCCCCCCCCAACCTCTTTCCATTGTGCAGTAGGATTAGATAGGCTACTGAGGTTCAAGATAAACTGAATTATTACATATTTGCCCCATACTAAAGATGCATATGAGGATAGCTGATGATATATAATAAGCAGATAGTAAGCTTGAGCTCTTACTGTCCCAAGGTAAAATGGGACTGAAAAGAGCACATTAAGTTCCTCTTTTGGAGGAGCAAGCATTTTATAAAAAGTTTCCCATGACAAATTTTGGGTTCAGACTGAGGACCCTATRACCCTAAATTCCCACATTTTTCTGCCTATGAATTGTAATCTGTCCCCTCTTTCTGGACCGCCTTACTGTTTCTACAGCTGGTTCCCTGTTCCAACAACTTCCTTGCTGATCACACATATCACTTTAAGTACGCAGTTCTTCAGCAAAGATGATACCAGCTAGGYCAGCTAAAACCAGTGCCATCTTTGTTTCTTTACACAGGTTTATGAAAAACCCTCAGAAGACTTTATACTATTAAGAATTAGACAGTAATTTGTTGTTTCTAGAAAGTGATAAGAATTCGGGTTAAAAAAAAAATGCTTATTTGGTTTAGGACCCTTAGTAATATCACACAATCAAGTTCAACACACCTGAAGCTGGCCGGCTCAATCTTMTTTCTGTAATCATTGGGAAAAAAATTGGGTCATTCTGAGAGAAATTTAGAACTCTGGTACCTTAAAATACCTCCTGAACAATCCATTCTCCTCTTATTAAGGGAGCATGAGAGGACAGAGTAAGTGACCAGCTGTGGGCCATGATCCTTCTTTCCCTTAAAGCCCTATCCTCAAAAATGATCTGAGGGCCCTCTCATTTTCCTGGAGAGGTGTGAAGATTTGAAAAGAGAACAAACAAGAATGCAGGGTACACTTTTCAAAAATAATTCATGTGTTTCAGGCTATGGAAAAACGTTAAGAGCCATGCTCTGAAAAGTTGGCTCACTTTCCRGGTGCCAGTACAATTACCCAAAACGGGAGGTAACTTCTTTAGAAATTGCAATTTGAAAATAAAAATTAGACTCTTGTCCCCATACACAGAATACTATGTAGGAATTCTAAGAGTTAATCCATTAAATCAATGCAATGCTGGTGAAATCATGCTAACTTGCCTAAAACTGAAAAGCTTTCYGAATTATTTTCATGTTTTATAGAAGACCAGATTAAAAGCACCTTTTAAATTTGACCTAAGCAGGTTGTGTTGTGTCTATTGGTCAACAAGGACCCATCCAAAAAAAGCAGTAGTGTGAGCTTTATATAAAGAGTGCTCATAACACCAGCATGCCACTTTTAAGGCTAAAAAATGGGGGTAGCAAGGAATTGCACTTTTGGGGGTGTCTGACCACTTCCGATAAAGACTAATCCATAATTCAACATTGTTTTTTCCCAAAGCTCAAACCAGAAGTTTCTCCAGAAGGGAAAAAGAGGAATGAGCAGTAGAACAATGCAGGGCACATACAGTTGTTTCCAGTTTAGCTAAGGTTTGCTTCTAATGGAACACGACAACGTTCTTTTAATATTGTTTCTGAATTTTCATTCCATCTTTCAACTCTTGTTTCTGAGCTATGCATGATTCCCAAGTAAAGCTCTGAAAATATTCATCTATTTAACTTATACAACTTATATGAGTGGCCTATAGAGGAATATTCCTTAATTACAAGACACTTCTGCAGGATGAGTAAGCAAAACAATAATTTGTATCATTACAGTCCTACMTTTTAAGAAAGAGATTCTAGATAGACATTTTGTGGTGCTGGTTTTTATTGTAATTCAGTCTCAAAAAATATCTCTTCAAAAGAAAAGCGGTAGGTGGATTTAATCAYCTGGCTTAATATTCTCCACTGTAGTAGTATCAGCCATGAAACAAGCAGATTTCCCTACTTCAGATACAACGGAGAGTGAAAACTAAATCTTTCCACTATCCAAATTTCTTTTTTTTTCTTTTTCTTTTTGAAGCTGCTGATTCATAAGGGGACAGAGGTCAGAGTTCAAAACGCTAGTCTTACTCTTCAGATACCAGCCACCTGGGAGCAGCTCACTTCGACTGGCTCTCAGTTTTATTGCTGTAAACTACTTGGCAAATGCTGACTCATAAGAGCTAAAGGTAAAAGAAAATGTTAGTGCAAGCTCAGATATTAATCTTAAGCTTCGTGCACTGCAATCCTCCTCAGATTCTCCTCTTTGGTGCTTTGAAAAGAATCGCTTATATCAATTATAGTAATCCACACGTACAACAACACATACTATGCGTATATGAGAGTGGTTCTTTGAAACGTATCTGTTAAAGTTAACATTTTGAGTCTTGCTTCTATACTTTCAGATAATTTGTGGCGGTTTTGTTTTTTGTTTGGTTTGGTTTTTTGTTTGTTTGGTTTTTTTTTTAAGGTTTTCATCTTCTGTTGTGAACAAGACCCTTGTTCTGCTTAAAATCTGGCTCAAATATATGAAACAGAAGCAGCTATTTTTAACAGAATAGTCCTCATTCTCTCTCATGAAATGGTACTATTTTATATGGTTTTGAAATCCTGCATTATCTTGACCCCTAAAATACAGATTTCCACTATTTCTCGTTCTAGTGACATAACTTAGTTTTAAAAATAACAAGAACACACGACTTGAATAGATAAAAATACCACTTAGCACTGGCATTCTCCCCTCCCTCCATATATTTGTGCACCTCATACTTGCTTCTTTGACTAATGAGTGTGTCAGCTTCACAACTCTGCTGCAGAAGGCAACGTGGCACCAGCCAGGAAACCTGACTTACTGCCCTGGGACCCTACAAATCCACTGTCAAAATACATTTCAGTTATGGAGCCAACAAATAGSTATCGGCACTACGAGCAGCAAGGAACCACCGTGTTCTCAGCTGTGGCTGGGAACGCTGTCACAAAGCACAGAGACAGAGCCAGCAAAGAAAGGAGCAGGATGAGAAAAAAAAGCAAAGTTTCATAAAGCACTTAGAGCTTTAAAAACATGTAATGTAAAAATGGCTATCATTTACCGAATTCCCTTTGCTCCCAAAGAGCTTTCAGTTCTGTCTTCCTATTCACAGGCAAATGACATGTGTTGACACCACAGAAATAACACAGCTGTAAGAGAGTAATATAGATCCTACTCTGGTTTCCAGATAGTCGTATCTACATAACCATCATTGATAATGATGTAAAGACACGAAAAATAGCCTACTCTCTCTCCCTCCAGTTTCGAGGAGTTTGTAGGGCTCCCTAATTACTCCAGTCTCACCAGGCTGTTACTGTGAAGGGGCAGGCACACCTAACCTGAGGAGTAGTCAAAATTACTTGGATCTGTACCATCCTTTTTATAAGTTTGTCCTTTGCACACTCCCTGTTAACCACATGAAACCAGACCTACCATGAGCTAGACGTATGCTATCATTGATTCAACAGCTGTCCAGAAAATAATAGAAAACAAATATGTGTATGTAATTGCAGGGAACGTTCAACTACTATATAACCACAAGTTGGGGGGTGGGGGGACGTTTCTTGACAAATGATGGACAGCTCCTGAAACTGAAAGCAATAGGTTTCTAGTCCCAGGGGTATTGCCTTCAAATATGTCTATGTTCTCAGGGTAGATCGGTTTTCCCTGCTGCAGGCATCCTGCTGAGAGGTGAGGTCCCAAGCAAAACACAGGAATCTGACTGCAGGCCTTTGAGGTGGCAGGAGCCAAGGGGGGTTCAAAGACAAGGCTGGCTGGTGGGCAGCACCTCAGAGTATTGCAGAGGTTAGAGGTTAGTAAAGCAGGAGCCACTGGCCAATAAAACAGTGTTTGGAGAGCCCACTCTACAGATAAATTGGGGATCTGTTTACACCTTTCCCAGCTTTCTGAGTTACACACACTGACGCTTCCCACTGTGATCTTGTCCTATGTCCACCAGCATCTCCCCTCCTCAGCAGCTGCCCTGCTCTCTGCTGGYTGGCTTTATAACATGGCTAAAGGATGCTTGGAAACTTTTAATCAGGATCCAGCATCAAAAATAAATAAATAAAAGCACAACTGCTTTTATTTGTGTCAACTGCTGCAACAAGATCTGTCTTGTTTGAGATTTCCCATGACTGCTGTACTAATGCTGGGAGAATAGAAGCTTAAATTCCCTTGATTAGAGAAGCTAAACACAAAGCAAGCCCAGTGCCAATCACACACATGAAAGGACAGCTTTTTGAAGCAAGAAAAAAAAATCTAGGTAGGGTTACCACCATATTATAGCGGTCAAAAATCAGCACATACCTCAATTTCAGAGCTTAAGCTCTATACCAGGAAGAACTTGCCCTTTTGATGAAGACATGTTTTGCTCAGTTTCCTGTAAGCTATATAATTCTATTTTATATAAGCATAAACATACACATACCCCCATACACACAGTTCTCAACACTGGATAACTTAAACCACAGACATTACTGCCAGCATTGCTTGAATACAGATATATCTTGCTGACTTCTATAAGGATAAAAGCTGAAGGACTGGCAGTCATGGGGTTTTTTTCCGTATCTACGGGAAAACTACAGTTTAGGACATGGTGCTGCTTTTTTCCTCCACACCTTAAAAATAACTGATCTTAGCTCAAGCTATGTAAAAATACCTCATCCTTCACGACTCAAACTGTGCATGGCTGTATGGCTGTCTGATAGAACAGATAAGGTGATTAATAATTGCTGGTTGTGATACTACTATGTGGCGGTCACACTGCAACGGAACAGGATTGAAAATAACTTTACAAGGACAAAATAATTGATAGATATCAACAAGAGTTAGTGATTTCTTCTTGGCAAACATCTGAAGTAGCATGCTAAAGAGGAATACTCTTTACTGCATGAAGCCAAATTTTGTAAAAAACAGAAGTAATCTCAAAGATAAACATTAAAGCTTATTACAGAAGTCCTTGTTACCCCAAAAAAGATGGAAAGTACACCACTGACCAGCGTTTGCATATTTATTCTGTACTAATCTTTTGCTTCACCTGAACAACTAAGAACATGAGGAAGGAGTTGTTTTCCCTCTCCCCTCGATACATATATAACATGGCCTCTGCAATAGATGGAACTCGCGTCTCAGGAGACTCCCTGAACCACCGGCTTCTAAACAGAGGTAGCAACAGATCTGAAACAAAGCCAGTGGTGAGAGGAGGAGCGCGGAGCCTGGGCTTGGTGCTGCGAGCTTACTGCAGCATTTCAGGCAGTTGGTTAACGGGCGTTGCATCCATGCTCCGGTTTAACCTAATCACCAGATTCAGGATCAGGGAAGTTTTTCCCAAGGCCTTAACAGGCACCACCAATACTTTTTGCTTTTGTTTGCTACAGCGTCGGGAAGCACTTTATGGTAGATGGTGCTGTGTGGGGGAACCAAGATGAAGTATTCTATGGACCCCCTGGGACCAGAATTCCATTACCAGCTGAGTCTAGCTGCAGGAAACTGTATTTCTTAAGCTTAACCATAATCTAACAACTTCTCTCCACGATTCTATACTCCGCTATTAGTATCCTGGAATATGCACGCCCTCTATAATCCCCCCCTCCAGAGCACCTGTACAGATTTAAGCCACCAGGATGTAATATGTATTCAAAGACAACTAATGCCAGGTGCCATTTTAATTTCTAAAGAGCATTCAGAATTGTCAGCTAATGGAAAAAGAGAGAAAAAAAAAAAAAAAAAAAAAAAAGGAGAGGAGCAGAGGGGAAAGCCAAAGGGCATTATACTATATTCCTAGCACAGCCCACTTTTCCATTTGTAACAAAGATACATAATTTTCCTATATACAGGCAGCTAAGAAACTGTTAGATATATCTGCACAATTTACAGACAAAGATTAAAGGAAAAGCCGTCTAAAGATTATCTGGCAGCAGATTGTTTCTATAGAACATGCAAAACTTTTGTAACTTAAAAGCCAAACATTCCTACTGTGTTGTAAGATACATTTGATTTAGTCATTAAAACAGGATCCAGGGCTTCTAAATTCCATTACTAATATTATGATTTGACCTTGTACAAGTTATTTATGCCTCTATCCATTCATCAGTAAAATGGATACAAGACCAAGGTGTATTTACTACTACTATTTAATATACTCACATGCAAATTACTACAGCAGTGCTGTGTATTTATGCTATATAGGTAAATGCTAAAGTTGTAGCACTTTCAATAATGAAGGGATAAGCGGAACAAGTGAATTTGCTATAGAAATGTGATGTGGTACAGACTAAGCAGCAGCAGAGGGAGAGCACAGAGTGACAAAGAATGAGTAGAACACCCGGAGCGATGCTTAATCATCCATTTATCTGCAGCTAACTGCTTCGTATGCACGACACAGAATATTTCAAATATTCTTTCTAAAAGAAGTACATGCCTTTCCAATTTTTGGATCATCTGGGTTTATCTGTGGTCTATCCACACTGTGTATAGCAATCTGCAAAGGCTAAGTACCAAAAGTCCACTTTGCAACAACATACAGACTTTTAAAATACAGACTCTTAAAAATCTAATCTTAAAAACCAAAATATCATATTGAAATAGCATAATTTCCCTCTTACACTTGAAGTTTAAGCTTTTGTTATTTAGAGGCTGCAAACCTAGCTGCAAAGGCAGCACAACTACACCCTGTAAAAATTATTCACTGAGGTGCCGATTGCTCTCAAATTTCGGAGCTCTTTCTGAGAGTTGCCACGAAGACCACTCTGTAATACAACAAGCATGAAAACAGTTTTCTTCATTCTGAAAAGCAACAGGGCAAGGCAGACAACAGGAAAAAAAAAAAAAAAATCTAGGATAAGGATACTCTCCGCAACAAATGAAGAGGGGAGGGGGGAGCAATGAAAGTCTCATATATAAATGCCAAGGATTCTACAACTCCCCTGGTGATCCTGGCAGTAAGCCAGGAAAAAGTTTTCTCTTTCCTTTGCTGTTTGCAGCAACAAATCTTTCCTCTGGGGGAGGGGTGAGAGGGCTGGAACTAACTTCACTCCATCTGATAAGATGGCAAATTGTCCAGGCCTGACATTTATGGGGGACCCGGAGCTCCACTGAAGCACTCTGGGAGGATTAAAGCAGGGTTAGCCTCTCCAATCGCACTCCTTAAAAATGCTACAAATGGCAGACAGATGAAAGTTCGTTTAAATTTGATAATGATGAGTCTAAAGAACCCCGAGACAGAAGCTGTCCCTTGTCCGGGAAAGAACTGCAGCTGGAAGTTGAATATTCTCATTAAAAGGACTTGTAAAAATCTAACTATGCTCAAAGAGCTTCCAGTGTCCAGATACTGAAATGAAGTTCTGTTTAATTGGGTAACAAGAACCAAATCCCATCTCTTTTATGTGAGCTGCACCACCCACAGGAAAATTCCACCACCCCTTTGCTTTAACTCTATCCAAGGCAGTTTCACTGTAAGAATGGGATGTTTCACACACCGGCAGTGATTGCCTGGAGCCAGCAGAAAAGCTCATATAGCTGTCAGCAAGCTGATAAGAGTTGAAATTACTCTACAGAGCCCTCTTTAAAGAAGAGCCAAAGCAGCACATTAAATGAAAGGGAGGAGGGGTCAGAAAAGCCAGCCACTCATGTTGTTTTAACGTGGCACTAAAACAAGTCATTGATTTATGCATGTGTCTTCAGCTCTGTTTGACCCGGAGTCTGAACTTTTCTTCAGGTCAGGGCTGAGGCACATGGGACATGCACTAGAAAAACCACAAAAGCTTGTCCAGGTATTCCGACATTGCAAACTACATGGTTTCTATCCACATTTTTTAAACTGAATTTACATCGCTTTTTAGCTTTTAATCGTCCACACGGGCTGAAAAGACAAGAGGTTGTGATTGTCTAAAACTTTAATTAATAAAAATCAAGAACGCTGCGTGGCCACCGTTTGAGAGAGTATCTTGTGAGGCTTCAGGAAAGTGAATTATCCATTCATACAAAGGAGGAAACTATACATCACAGTCCATATTCTCTCACTGAAGTGTTTGGCAGCCAGTGAAGTCAAGATGCATTTAAAAAAAACACTTACGATCTGACAAGGTTATTCCACAAGGCATCATAATACCAAGGTCCCCTGCAAACCTGAGTCCTGAAGTCACTGTGACGGCACCAGGTCCGACCAAACGGCCTTCTGCTCCTGTATTCTGTCTCTGACAATGGTCTGCAGCAGGTACCTTAGGACCTCACCCACACAGACACAGCATGCACAAGCCACCACTGCCCCAAAAGTACTCTCCAGCCTCCAGAAGTCTGCAACTCAAGAACTTGCAAGCCAGAGGGTATATCTTTGCATTCATCTCTGACATATTTTCCTTCTCTGGATTTCTTCATTCACCTTTTATGTCAATAAAAACCCTTCACTCACTCAAAATGCTGAAGCAGTGAGCCCCACAGACTACCTACTAGTTCTGGGAAAAGATCATTTCCTTTTTTATTTTTTTTAGACCAGATTCCCAATAATACAAGTCCTAGGAAACGTCAAATGAAATTGTATCAAACAATGTACAGTCATATCCATTCGCTTTCTTCATGACGTTCTCATTTTACAGTTCTGTATTATATTCTTGCTCCTCATCTTATCCCCAATCATTCATTATCAAGATGAAGAGTGTTAGCCTATTTAATCAGTCTCGTGAAACTTATGATCACCCTTGTTCTATTATATCCCTTTCAAAATGGGAGAACCATAAATATGGACTGTATTCAGGGTGAAGACATACAACAGATTTACACGGTGGCATAGTATTTTCCATTTTGTTCTCTACCTCTTTTCTAAAAACTATTTGTATTACTTTTTTTGACCATAACTGACCATGGAATTTATATTTTCACATAACTATTTACCACAGCTCTAAGAACTCTTTCCCAAATGAGTGCAGCTAGCTGAGAGGCCATCACTGCCTATGGGAAGGCTGTTTTAAATTGCATATATACCCCTTTCTTTGTATACTGAATTTCATTTGTCACTTTATCATTTGGTCATGCTGTACCTGAATTTCTTTGGCCCGAGATGTGCCAGTTCCAAATTAAACCTTTCCCAAAGCAGAATCATTCATAAGGGGTAACTGCAAAGGGTTTTTCTATTACTGTTAGATTGAGCTGCAAATTTTCCCTTGAAAAGCCGTGCTGTTCTGGGGTGCTTACCTTCTACACAGCTACCTAGTTCTACGGAATTTCTTACCTCCAACATCTCCACCTCTCTGTAAGTTTGGTTGAAATTGGGCAGTAAGAGAAATCAGAAGAGAAATCAGCACGCACGATGTATGTGATCACACCGTTGTTTCCTAGGAATCCAGGATGAAAAGAATTCCTGCACTCAAGAATACTAGTTCTTCATTCTTGTACCACTGGAGCGCACAAAGTCACCCAGCCTTCCAGCCTAGATATTAATTCAAAAGTTTTATTTCTGGGAGGTGGGGAGTGTTACAAAGTCAAAAAGGAACAGGCACACAAAGCCTTCTTTTCATTGAAAATAAACTCCTTACCTAAAATCCATTCAGTGAGAAAGAACGCCTAAATAAACACAGGAATAACTCTTGTATGCCCATTGCATAGTACTTTCATATTCTGATCCTATGCCTTAATGAGCCTATCTGTGTTAAAAGACTTCCAAGTATGTTGATATTTAGTGAGGAAAAACATTTACAAAATGAATCTGTCTATCTGAATTTACAGACATCTCACAAACAGAAGGGAAAAAAGGCACAAAGGCTCAGATATAAGTCGAGGAAAACTTCCATACAAGTTAAAGACACTAATGTATCAAATATAGTGGTGAAATATGTTTCTAGAGATTAACAGGTTTTCAAAGCAAAACATCAGAAAAACTGTTGAGAGGGAAACTATACAAGGCATGGGATAAGCACATACCAGCAAAGGTTTGTTTTGCTTGTTTTCCTTTACCTATTTCACTCCCCTTCAGGAGCAAGACAAAATTCCAAATTTCACTCTCCATCATATAGGTCTATTACATTTACTTCTACTTCTTGCCCCTCCACTTCTAGAACTTCGCTATTACCTGGGTGCTGGTTTGTGGTGCGGAGAAAATGAAAGCAGAAGGATGCAGCATCAAGTCTGCTGGATCAGTAGCTGTGCAGCTGAGCTGCTTATTGACTTGCCTCTGGGCACTTCTGCCAGTGTTTCAGACTCCATATGGAACTATTTGTGAGAGGGGGATGGTTCAAGGAAGCTTCAAAGAACATGAGAATGACAACATTACTGTAGAAAACAGACAAGACAGCAACCCCAGAGATGCATAAGTTTCATCCAGACTGCTATTAATTTTAGCCGCTCAGCTAGCAGAGGCTCTTTTTGATGGTCAATATGTTGGAGTTTATAAGAGCTATCATATGCTAGACTCCAGTTCTCATGGACATAGGCTGTACATGTAGTATTGAAAATACGTAACAGTTTTTCACAACAGTGTAGACTAGGCTATGAGCACAGAAACTATTCCCTTTTATGAGGAAAGACAGGAAACTGCACCAGGAATTGTTGAGGTCAAAATGTTCTGCAAGTTTGAACAATAAAAGCATAAGTTAACATGGCTAATCTCCAGAGATCTCAGCACAATCAGGTATAATGCAGGACAGTAGAAATTAATTCTGATTTCCCACACTCCAGCTCCATTCAAACCAATAAACCTCTTTCCTGGTTTATACCATGTACTATCTGACAAAACAACCGAGCAAAATAAAGTTGTATTATAGGAAATCACAGCCCAGGTCATGCCAGCCATAGATCCTAGCAGATGACAACTCCAAAGCTAAAGCACCTGTATTTCATCCTCTTCATGACAGTATTGCGTGATGCTCATGATCAGTGTATAAACTATAAGAAAATATTTTCAAATACGGGTTCTTATATATTTTAAATGCACTGACTTGTCTTTGAGAACCTTCCTCTCTTCTCCAGCAGACATATGTCTAGAAGTACTCCCAGAAACAAAGCAAAAATTAAGCATAGAGAAAATTTTACTCATTAAAAGCAGACAATCTAGTTCAACTTAAAAAGAAATTATATATACATATATATGTGCGTGTGTATATGTATATGTGTGTGTATATATAGATTAACGTTGATGCATGATCTCCAGAGAATCAACTGCAATAAAATACTGCAAAAAGAGTACCTAATCAACAAAGAAAACTGGCAAGGTCACATTTACAATAAAATCTGTTTTAATTATGAGGTTTTCCCACTAAGGATAATTCTTATATCATAATCAAGACAACCACTGAAACCAAACTGGTCGGACAGCAAGGCTCCAATCCCACAAAGGTTATCAGGTCCAGGAAGTCTGATAGGTATGATGAATGCATGCTTCATCCTACTAAAAACCAGGAGAAATTTAGAGCAAGGATTTGTTCTGTTTGGCTAAAAAGAGGATGATCTCAACCATACTCACGTCAGAACATGTCAACTGGTTTCTTAATTTACTGAAAAAGTACGTTAATTGGCAGGTACTGGCAAAGCATGTTTCACAAGTCTTTATCAAAAACATATTGTCTCCCCTAGTGGAATTTTATGTGCAACAAAAACAGTTTTTGAAATAAAACCTAAACACATCCTAACTGCAAAGGAAACAGTGAGATGTTGTAAAACAATTTGCATACCAATTTTAATAAAAGCTCTTTGCAAAGATCACTTTTCCCTCATTTTAACATCAGTTGTGGACTAATCTTTTTGTAACTGTTATATCAAACTCCAAGTGTTTCACAATGTAAAAACAAGAAAGAACATGATCATTGTGATCTAACTATCTTTGTTTCCATCTCGATAAGAGCAATGCTCGGTGAAAACTAGAATGGACTGGAAAAAAACAAACATACCACAAGACCAGTTTCAGTCAGTCCTCTTCCACTTGACAAAAAACAAGCATCAAAATATTGTATATCAAGTGTTATTATCCCTTGAAGTTGAAGCAGCAAAAGAAAACGGTTTAAATATTATTGAGAAATACGGGTTACTTGCAAAACCAGAATATTTTGAAGCTTTTGTTGCCCTTCCATGGTGAAGCAGAATAAACAACTGCTATAGATCACATCTGAAAACATGTATAAATCACTCCAGTTCATTTGCAGATTCATTCTACAAATGGGTATTAAGTTGAGTTTCATTCTAGTAATTCCTTGCCCAAGAAACAAAACAGAGCACTTACGGCAAATTCACTTTGCTTCTGAACTACCCTTAGCACCAGCCTCCTCAAAAGGTTCATTCCAACTTCAAATTCTCTCTTCTCCTATCATCACTTTGGCCTTATTTTGTGAATATTTATTCATTAATTCCTGTACACTGTCGCTGAAGTGAAGACACTGAAAAAAACTGGGAAGACATTTTGTCTAGCCAAAAAGTCCTAAGATACTTTCCCAAACCATTTAAAAATMAAAAGACAGCAAGCAAAGTGTGCAACTGCTCCCTGCTGTGAGACTGATGAGTAGGAAGGAAACAAAAATCTGTAGCACAGGTGGAATATTAGACCATATTTATCAACGAGGAAAAGCAATCAGGTTACTGGTAGTCCACACAATATCAGTCACTAAGTACTTTTTCACCATATCAGATAGCTAGAACATAGAACCATGTATCAGCAAGGGAATTTCACAGATGCTTACACTGGGGCTTCACCTTGGAAATAGGGCTGACAGGACATGAGATGTATGGATAACATGTTTAAGTACCCTCAATATGCAGACATAAATAAATTCGCGAAGACAAGAGGAAGACAGACCTTGTGATTTCTATCCTGATACTCTTGCTACAAAAACACACAACTATATCCTCAACAAAAGCATCAAGATGTGAGAGGAAGCTTTAGAAAAACATACTTCCCAACTTTGGTCAACAGAATCACAGTTTCCAATATGTTCAGTGATGCTTTGGGCCCAATGACAATGACTACTGCAAACCATCTATAATCCCACAAAATTCACAGACTAAAACTGCATTCTGGGTATTAAAATATCTTCTATTTTAACTTAATTTTATGGAGTTACAGTTACTATAGACAACTTACAGATCATCTGAATTAAGGGTTTTTTTGTTGGTTTGTTTTATTGTGAATGTTTAGGGCATTTTTTTGATTGGTTGGTTTTGGTTTGGTTTTTTTGGTTTGGGGCTTTTGGGGGGGGGGGTTAATGGGGGTTTTTTGTTGGAGTTTTTGTTTTGTTTGTTTTTTTACAAACTAGTGTTGTTTCCTGATTTCATACTTTAAAATTACTGTTTAAGCTGTCCATAATGTCAAGTGCATTCTCTGTAGGAGGAGAACACTACCCTGAAATGATTATTTTATGATATTAGTAAAATGGACAACAAGAAAATCAATGCACACTTTAACAGAATACTAATATCAGTTTTAAAGCTTTATTAGGCAAAACTCCCTAGTGTTAACATCTCTATGTTCATGTCAGAGAAAAAAAGAAAATAAAGCAAAATCATGTTTCTAGAAGCTGTAACAGCAAAGCTACTTTTTCACCTGCCGTCCCTGGTGGCAACTTGGTGCTGCCAGTGGGCCCCACCAAAATGGTTCATTTGTGTGAAGGGACTAAAGAGAAAGGAGACCCCTGATGGCTGCTGTGATATTTGCAGACTCTCTGTACAGAGAATGAAGTGAAGCTGGCAACAGAATTCAGGTGTGAAAAGACATTTATCACTAAATTTGAGAGTCTATTTTCTCAACACATACCCAGTATTAATATACACTGTGCAGCTTTCAGCACCGTCTAGGTAGAAATAACTAGAGTGTTGTAAGCTACACCCTGCAAAAACATGCCTTGGGTCACTTTTTACAAGGACCACACAAAAGATGACACTGTCACTAAGGTTGGGTAAAGGAATTTCAGAAACATGCCTTCACAATTCTTGCAGAAATTCAACCACTGAAATCCCATGTGCCTTTCAAAGTCACCTGAGATCAGATAGTTTACTTCTTCCCTACATACCTAGCTCTTATTTTCTCTATGCCTCAGCTCCTCATCAGGAAAAACAATTATAACAGTATCTCCCTACCTTATAACAACATATGCTCAGGTATAATAAGGTGACAAGGATGAAAGATCCTAGATACAAGTCACCAAATAAGGAAAATTTCCCTCTCAGAGGAATTGTCAACTTAGTTAAAATATTTAAAACATTTTGGACTTAATGCTTCCCTCACATTTTGAGTGATTAAAATTTATCTACAAACCAAAGCTTCTCTTGAGATAAAGACAGACTCTTGAACTTCTTCTTTAATACAATTTAAATACCATGTAGAAAAAAGAAACGAATATACACTGTGATTTCATCAGAAATATGTTAATACATGAGAGTAGGCAGTACACCTGCATTCAGGGAGAGCTTTCATCCCAGGGTGCATTAAGAAAGCAGAGGGAACAGAAGAAAAACTTAAATTAATGAAAGTGGAGTTTGACCACATTGGTAGAAACTGGCAGTCTCCACTCATGGCAAACACCACACGATCTTTACATGAAAAAGCAGATAGCAAAAACCTCAATTTCACATTTCAGGAGATCTGCTGCAACCCAGGATGGGGAGGCATCGATCACTGTGGATACTAAAGATCCTAGAATATATTTCACAACAGCATGTACATTAACATAGTAGGTTGAAGAAAATCCACCCTGAGTAACTGAAGTCTGCCTACTGAAGTGTTCTTCTGCAGTCACAATCATACGCAACATTCTTAACTTCCTGACCTGCTGGGTAAAGTAGTACTGATCAACAGCTGCTGTTCAACACATTTAGCTGCACCAGTGATGGGTAGAGACACAATATTGAAAAGTAACGGTAAATGCATATGTTTAGCATAAAGAAGAGGGTCAAATAATCAAAATATTAACATGAGAGTACAATGGATGCTTCTGCATTCCAGCAGATTTCATAGTAAGGCAGGTGTATGAACCTACACTCCAAYGGTAAAGGAAAAGAATTTAAACACAGTACATTATTTTACCTGTCTTTGCATCTCTTCAATCTGTCGCTGGGGGACACTCTGCAGAATACTGTACATTTCAGGCATCTTTTCTTCAGGGATGACAACAGAGGCCCTATAAGCAAAAACCAGAAAACAAATGGTAAGACGAGAAGAAAGAAGTTCTACATTAAAAGATGTCAACAGCTTTTCCAACCCAGAATCTTGTCCTATTCTAATAAAACACATTCAGAATATATTAGCAGAAAGAAGCAGTCTTCTCTCAGTGTAATCAATTATTCTGTAGCAGTTTCTTCACAACACCAGCCAGTCTGCCCACARATAATGCCACAAAAGTGAGTGGACTGATCTGTACAGACAATCTAATAAATATGGAAGGGACAGAGACCCAGAAATCCTGAATTCTCATCTCTGGATTGCCACTGACTTGCTGTCAGACGAGATTTTTGGAGTGACCAAACAATAATAGCACATACAGTGCTATGTATACAAACTAGTAATTTTTGTACATATAATCCTAAGATCACGTAACTGGGCATACTGCATGCATGGAAAAATAATCTAAGCTCTTAACACAGTGCACTCAGCTACAAAATAATTATACCTTTCAGTCTCAGATGAACTTGGGAATTGTGACACAATATAGAGAATTTAGCATTTACGTGATGCAATTTTTAGCATATACTTACTTAAAAGATCCTGAATACAGACCAGTCCTCACTGAATTCAAGCACAAGATAATAAAGCAAGTCTGCTTTAGAACAAATATGATTGGCTACAGGATAACCAAATGCTCTGTCATCTCGGCCTCATTTGTTTTCCTCTGCTATTTTTGATGCATAGTGTATCAAGGGCAAAGACTGCATGTATCTTACTCCGTATTCTATTCCCTGTAACCCCCAGTACGCCTGACTTATCACACAGATTTTATKCAAATCACTGAATGCAATCAAGTCTCTTATGCAGTGGTTCGATGTAGAAGAGTGAGGGTACAGACCTCTTCCAGTCCAGAACCTCAGAGAAAGGTAAAATGTAGGAGTCAGCAATGATGACTGGGACACAGCCAGCTTGAAGAACATCGCTTAGCACAGCCTGTCCCAGGCGGGCTCCACGTAGAACRACACAGAATGTAGACTCCTGTCAACAAATGGTATCCAAAACACAGATGAGAGAAAAAAATAAATGCTAGATTTGTATTATATGTGTGTGTGTGTGTGTGTATGTATGTGTATATCTGTTATGCTCTCCTGCCCTCCCCCTTGTCAAAAAACAAGTCAAAAGGAAAACAGGTTTGCTCCGTGCAATCAATGTATTCTGAATTATTAGCTAATCCAAAATAATCAAGCAACCTTATTTTCCGGAGGCTCAAAAATATCAAAGTGGAGGGATGAGAAATCAGCTAATGGGACTATTCTATGCTCTATTTTAATGGCCAAACTTCAGAATTCTAATTGAGAAAATTCAAAGGGAAAAATAAGTTAAACATTTTGAAAGTTTGGCATAACAAGATGAGCAACAATCAACATGAACTSATTGAGTACAAACTGTATGAAGCCAACCTAATTTTATTCCATTATAGGGCAATCCAGCTCTATGGATAGCGGAGAAGTAAAAGAATCATAGAATCATCAAGATTGGAAAGGAYCTCT
Source organism: Oceanodroma leucorhoa (assembly GCA_030449065.1). Classification (NCBI taxonomy): domain Eukaryota; kingdom Metazoa; phylum Chordata; class Aves; order Procellariiformes; genus Oceanodroma; species Oceanodroma leucorhoa. The sequence continues at coordinate 5,379,167 of JASVER010000065.1, forward strand.
AAGATCATCAAGTCCAACCGTCAACCCAACACCACCATGCCCACTAAACCATGTCCCGAAGTGCCACATCTACATGTTTTTTGAATGCCTCCAGGGATGGTGACTCCACCACTTCCCTGGGAAGCCTGTTCCAGTGCTTGACAACCCTTTCGGGGAAGAAATTTTTCCTAATGTCCAATCTAAACCTCCCCTGGCGCAACTTGAGGCCATTTCCTCTCATCCTATCACTTGTTACTTGGGAGAAGAGACCGACACCCGCCTCTCTACAGCCTCCTTTCAGGTAGTTGTAGAGAGCGATAAGGTCTCCCCTCAGCCTCCTCTTCTCCAGGCTAAACAACCCCAGCTCCCTCAGCCGCTCCTCATMAGACCTGTGCTCCAGACCCTTCACCAGCCTCGTCGCCCTTCTCTGGACACGCTCCAGCACCTCAATGTCCTTCTTGTAGTGAGGGGCCCAAAACTGAACRCAGTATTCGAGGTGCGGCCTCACCAGTGCCGAGTACAGGGGCACGATCACCTCCCTGCTCCTGCTGGCCACACTATTCCTGACACAGGCCAGGATGCCGTTGGCCTTCTTGGCCACCTGGGCACACTGCCGGCTCATGTTCAGCCGGCTGTCGACCAGCACCCCCAGGTCCTTTTCYGCCGGGCAGCTTTCCAGCCGTTGACAATAGATTTCATATCTCAACTTTAAAAGGCATTTGACATCTTTGATTGCATTTTCATAGGTAMATTAAGAAATCATGGGCTAGATAAAGCCCTCAGAGGCTTTATAGTTACATAAATTATAGTTACAGATCTCTAAGTATAAAGCAGTTAGCAGTGGCTCACAGGTAAAATAGTGATGGACCAAATAATCTTTCCTAGGTGCAACAGTATTCAGTGTGTCGCTTAGTTAACCGAGTAGCAGAATTAAGACCATATTTATTAGATCTGATAATACCTATGATTTTGTAGGATTAGCAAGCATAATGGATAACAGGATTACAGTTTGACATTATATGGGTAAATATAATGTCAATACCGATACATATAGGGTTCAACACTTAGGTAAAAATARCCAACTGCACAAATATAAAGCATGAAGTAATTGGCGCTTTGCAGAAGRGAACGTTTCGTAAAAAAAGGACAGGAAAAGAAAGGGTATTCACATGTCAGCAATGTTGTGCTGTTGAAAAAACAAACCACTCCACCCACAGGTTGTATTAGAATGCAAAAAGAAGTACAATCTAAGAGACCTGAAGGAATCACTCACTCTTCTCAGTAATAAAAGACCTCAGACAGAGCCGTGTGTTCAGTCTTGGGCAATGCACTTCCAGGGGTAAAAAAAAAAAGGATGATTGCTTACCTTGAAAGTATGATCTACAAGGAAAGACTGACTATATCAATACTACTTATTCTGAAGGGGTGAGGGCAGGAGGAAGATGGCTAAAGGGAACTTCAAAGATACAAAAAGTTGTTGCAAAAAGGAAGAATATAATCCACTCACTCATGTCCGTAACACACAAGACAAAAAGCCATGAGTTTAAACCGCAGCAGAGAAGACTTCCTGGCTATGCTGCAGTCACCCTGTAAATAGGGACTTTAGTTCTCACTGCCACTGAAGAATCTTGCTACAGATTCAAGATGGCAAAATAAATGCTTGTAGAGTTCAGCTACACAAACAAGGAAAAAGCCCAAGTCAGTATTATCCCTAAGTCTAAGAAAGAAAAATTATGCAGTTGATACAGGGGCTCCCACAGATAAGAAAACATCTTTCCAGCTTGYGTTCTGTGGCCTGAGGAAAAGGAGCCAGGAGGCTCAGCAGGGCAGCAAAACATCAAAACGGAACTAGGAAATACAAGGGGGTTTGCTGGCTCTTCACTTGTTTCCTAATGCAATTTTAAGACCTGTGTTCATACCCATAGAGTCCTAAAAGCCTTGAAAATCTCATTCAAGAGAAGACTGCAAACAGGAAGCATTAGCAACCCAGAAGCCCAAGAGCCTGTCTAGTAGGAAGTCTGTAAAGGCAGTGCTGGAAAAAGATGAACTGTGATCGCAGTCCCCCTTCCCCCACTCTCAGACAGGAAGAGAAGGAAGAGAAGGGTGCGGGGTATGGAAGGAGCGGAGAGAATGAACACACATTTTAACCATTGACTCACTAGATCACACAGCAGCAGGTGGAAGAGACTCTAGTAAGGTCTGGGAGAGAAAAAAAAAAAGCCGCCCAGATGTGGACACACATGCTCATCTGCCCAGATAACCATTTTTCCTGTCTAGACAAAGGTTACTATAAATACATCTCCTCGCATCACCACTGTTATCAGCCAGACATTCCAAAGGGAGATGCAGGGCTCTGCAAAGGAAAGTATTTTAACAATCTCGGCATGTGCCAGCTCTCTTCTGAGTTATAAAATCATATACAGCAAGATATAGATATAGATTCCCTGACTTGCTATCCTTGAGCAATCCAGTCTGTATTTAAAGAAATAAAGCAAACAAATATTTTTTTTTTTCCCTTTTGGCTGAAAGTTTAGGATTCAGGGTGACCCTTTCCCCCCTCTCCCCGTCCTCCACAAGGAATTTTAAACATATTTCCTACAAAACATAACAGGAGGGGTGGAAACTTTGCCTTTCCTCAACTTGTTTGTTATTTTATCGTCATTTGCTGAAGTTCAAAGGCAGATTATGTGCTGGTGGCCACAGACAGAGCACAGTGGCCTATGCCATAACTCACTTCACCACACTGCATGCCAAAGCACCTCTCCGTGAGTGAATCTCCAAGAGACACAGGGGTCTGAGAATGCTATCAAGTTTTATCTTCACTGACACATCAAAAGGCCTCTGGAAGTTGGGCCAAGGCCATGAAACACATTTCACCTAGATGTTTTCATAGCTGCATGCTGACAAGTCTTCTAGCTCAGTCTGTCATATCTATACAGATAATTTTGTAGGGTTTAACTACTAAGCTGCATACAAAAAATATAATCTGACCAACTCTCCTTAAATGTAGCACTCRTTTTTGCCCCCAAATAAATCCACGCATAAGCTCTTTAAAGTTCATTTTAATCTTCCCTCCAATTGACAAAGCCATCCCTCTGTTCCAAGCTTTACCTAGCAAGGCCTGGACTGTCATATGTGAGAAATCAATTCCAAATTCACGCCTGCTGAAGGTCATTTTGCCAGTTATTCTGGAAGRTGTACATTCCAATGTTCTTCCCCAATTTTAAAGTGAGCAATTTTGCACAAGTTTTTCCTCCCATTGCTGCTGGATTTGGCAGTATCTTCGTATCATTTTTTAAGTTTACATGACATTGTCATGTGTTATGAGAAGACCACCATGACCAATCTCATGAAGTTGTTATACATAAGCAGTGTTTTCAAATTGCAGTGTAGTCTGCATATCAGTTTGAGTACATAGTTCTTGGCCCTCTTAAAAATAAGAATAAAGTTAGKATATAATATCCAAGCTAACATAACGAATTATGCAGTTTCAAAACATAGCCAGCAAGTTAACTAAATACAAGGAATTACATTACCAGTGCTAAACAGGAACAGCTCCACAGCTAACACAGTCACCAAGGGGAAGAGAAGTTTGCAGGAGAGACAGCTTTACCTGAAGCACTTGTGGATAATCAAAGACTTGATTCTTGTGACAACGTTTGCGAACAGCAGGGACCCCATCTGACAGATTTGTACATTTGTCTAGGATCAACACTGATTCCCCATTCTCAGCTTGAAGAGCTTCCAACTCAGACCGGTATTCTGGGTGCAGAGCCATTTGAGATGACAGAATGAAATACCTGCGAGGACTGAAAAACCACAGCAAGGTTACCTGACAGCACTGTGAGTTTACTTCYAAGATGCTCTAGAATATATTTCCTTCCACCCCGGAAAAGCAGAGCAAGATTAACTAAATGTGGACACACTGCCAAGACCGTATTTTCAGACACGGCTGGAAAGGGTAATGATGCAATATAATTAAATCTTGGATAGTAAGTGGCTCAGCATTATTTACAACTTTGAATAAATTTGTATTTGGAAAGAGTGCTTATTACATTAGAATAGGCACTTGCATTATAACCTCTATTATAAACTGAAATAAACATAATTTAGCTACATATTAAAACAACTTGCTACTAATGCCAGGATTGTTTGTTCTTTTGTTTGGTGTTTGTGTACTATAACAAAGTAGATAGGACRCTGAATGCTGCTGCTAGTTTCTCCTCCCATATATTTTCTCATCAATTTTAATTGAAAAAAGATGCTGAACTGACAACTCAGCTACCCTGTGCTTATTCAGTCTTGATATGGTGACAGCAGCAACAGGACAAGCTCATCTCATCAGCTGTGATTCAGTTCTGTCTCTTTTGGRCAACATAAAGGCAACATAACTAACTCCTGCCATGTTCCAAAAATATTAATATTTAAAATGTGCCTTAATACTGACGTGTTTCAAGACACTAATTAACATTGGAGGTAAAACACACAGGAATACAGTCTCGAATTAGGTGCTCGCTGCTTTGAAAAGTTATGCTAACGTTGGAAAATAGCATGTCATAACACTGTTATACTCATTCTCATCTACTTCGGTTTCCTTTTTAAATGGGTCAGCTAAGTCAGACTGCTCCACCGCTCCCCACTGAAAAGAACACACAGCGAGTGCCTGCCCTCACGCTGCCAAAAGTACACAGGAAACACAAGGCCTGCACTTCGGATTCCAGGTCTACTCCACGCGATGCTATCTTTAATTTACAGCTCTGAAAACACAYACAAACACACACTTTATAAAGTCAGACCTCTCCTGCTGCTCTTCTCACCTCTTCGACTCACTTTCATGCTGGTCACTTTAGTTGCTCCAATTAACAGATGAGACTTGCATAGGATTTTTTTTAAGCATTCTTTTTGCCAAGCCTCCCACTGCTACCAACTTGCTACCAGCAGCTCTACAGAATATACATTTCTAGCAGAGGTGGATTTCAAATATTTTAAACMACCCAACTAAAAAGGAGAGTAAATCAAAACCCCTCAGTTCAGCTCTGTAAGAGTAATAAAAAAGGGTTTGCCTTAAAAAAAGGAAATACTGCTGCAGACAAGTGATAATAAATGCCTATAACCAGCTAAAAATTATGCAGGTTTGTTTGTGTGTATGTTTAAATCCAAATTTTGCCTTGAAACTGTCATCATCCTACAACACTCAAAATCTAGCTATCACATCTTGCTACAGAAGAAAGTACGTCCCAGCTCCCAGGAAATAACACACTAGTGTAGTGGAATGTAATAATTTATCCCAAGCAAGCCTGAATTCTGAGCRTCGTTCCGTTGCGTAAAGCAATCGAACCTGTGAATTGTTTCTATTAGTAAYGCTAACTGGCCACTAGATGGTACTCCGGAGACGATAATCTGTTCCTCCCCCAAAAAACCCCACCACCTTTAAGAAGGCTGGAAGCTCCAACACCTTCACTGAACACAGACTCATGCATTGCATCAGCTCCCACATAACAGTTTCTCTTGTCCGACCTGAAACCAGACATCGCATTTAGCTGACTACGTGGACACGAACAATATGACTGCATCTCTCTTTACAATTGGTTCTATGCATGCTGAAGCCTATCATCACGTTCATGCYTTCCAGACAGAAATACAAAACGTGCTTTCACTCTGTGTCAGACTGTAATAATACTTGAGATCTATGAAGAATCAATTGGGATGCAACCAGATGCCCCTACGCTGGCCTGGTCCAGGAGCATCACAAGCAGGAACATAAAGGGTGTGAGCAAAGCAAACCACTGGTGCACAAGTTTGTCCTGTAATTGACTGCGGTATCTTACGTGGAGCAGCCCAGAGCAACAGCAAGAGCATTGCCCTTACCAGAGGAGAAGATAATTGAAGTCAAAGTACAATAACTTTTTGTGTCTGATAGTGACAGTGCCCTTTCAATCAGTTTTCAACTTTAATAATTCATATTCTCTACAGGTTGCTGTCAGAAAAAAGGACCTAAAGTTTCTGCATTTCTAAACTTCTTCACAATCAGTGGACATGTCATTTATCCTCATTGCCTCAGTCTGCCCGTCTTTTAAACCACAACAGAGGTAAGACCTTGCTACAGTGAAATGTTTTCAGCTGTGTAATTAAGAGGCTTAYGAAATATTAAAAGAGCAGTCTTCCATAACCAATTAAAACATGTCTTCCAGACTTCTACCTACTCTTGTTCTGAAGACATGAATRGATTAGAGAAACCACCCCTTTCCAGGGTAGTTCATTTCAATGGCTAATTACATTCCCTGTTAAAATTAKTGCTTTTTTCCCCCACTTGTCTTGCTTTACTACCAACTACAAGGTGGGGGGGGGGTTGTCTGTGTTTATTACTTTAAAAAAGAAAAAAAATAAAATCAGTATTCTAAGCTCTGGATGTAACTATTCCCATAATCAAATCAGCTCTCATTCTTGYTTTTCATGAGCTAACCACACTAATCTCCTTAAGATTCATTCTGCAAGAACTTCTTCCCTTCAGAGCTGTATTTACAAGCTTCTCCTGTTCCAAGCTCTCAATGTCATTTTGAAAGGACTTCAGAACCACAAAAACATCTAAATGCCTTATGAAGAATGTATCTGTAAGACATACAGAGGTAAAGATCACATCCTCGCTCCTATTCTCCTGTTACTCATTCAAAGTTTGCACTGGCCGATACTACCTGAGGCACTCGTGTTGATCCCCATGATCCCTTCTACCTCTTTAAAGTCACAAYGGAGGTATTGCACACTTCTTTTATCATTGCAATAGTGATCTTTTGCCATTACTTTGCTTTTAAGTATCCTAAAATAAATTCTCTGAAGCGATCATTTATTAGGGAATCTATATTGCTTTGAATTACCACCCTGCTTTACTTACACTTTAAAGAAACGAAACATATTAACAACTATTTTTATTTATATCTGAAATATCTTGTCAGCTCACTGGAAATACGGAATCCAATTCTACTAGAAACACTGTCATGCTGTCATATTTCACAGTTCAGTTTCTGGAGTGGGAAAAACAGAATCACTCCAAAAAATTCCTCAGTTCATAGCTAAACCACAYGTTGGCAGATGAGCCAAGGCCATTAGCACTGGAACCATCATATATTTTAATAGCAAAAGCTATTAAAAGCAACTCTTACAAAATTGCCCAAGCCCAATAACAAGTTAGTAGTTGTATTTGTATTTTATCAGCATCAATATTAAACATGATATTGAATATACTTTGCCCAGTTCATGGGAATTGCTTTACCCCGGTCCTCTTTCTGGTAGATCCACCTCCCCTGACAATGGGCTGTAAACAGGAATACTGACATCGTAGCCTTGCCGGTAAGTCCACGTGGAAAAGCCTCCACCAGCCAGCAGAGCTCTGAAAAATACAAGAAAGCAACTTTAAACAGAGTATGTATACCATTCAAACTCGGAGCGCGATTTACTGATGGTCATYACCAGAACATCAAGAAGATGGACGCTCTGAGATAAGTTTTTCCCTCAGCTTTTGTCAGTGGCATTTTTCATAGAGGTTTTCAGTTCACTTTCATTTTCGTGAACCAAGCTTACTGCCAGATTGGATCTAGTGATCAATSGAATGTTTACAATTGCGTATGATCACTGAGCAATGGACCATTTGTGCATTAATATAGGGAAATCTAATCTATTGCAGTCATTATGATAATTTTGCATTTTTGCAAGCTTACATGTCCTAAGTCAATTTTAATTTAAAGAAATACATTCTTAATTATTTATACTAGTTAACATATTCCTCGATGCCTGCACTAAAATAGGGTATAGTACAGCTCTCGAAATGYTAGAGACAAGCTATGTTTCTGATACAAGTCCAGGTACAATAACATAGTATTTTGGCAGCTTATAGCGACTCTGGACTTCTCAGGCTGGAAAATAAAATGGAGTTATTTGCAACTGTATTTTCAAAGTGATCACACAAGCTAGTGAAATTTATTTCATTTTTATATTACACAAAAAATTGCTATAAACAGAAAACACGACAAGAACTCTAAGTTCTGAAACTAACTTCCAACAGTAGAGGCTGCTTGGGAGACTATGTGCTAGAGAGCATGGGAATCATCAAAGATTGATAAATTGAGATGTAATTCAACCTTCCAACTGGATGACCCTGATTGTCTATGGCTTTTCCTAGATGGGACAACCCTTCACCACACAGAAGAGCTTTAAGAAACAGAAGAGAACAATGTGTACAGCAGAAAGCAATGCAGCATTCACAACGCCAGAAAAAAATGGCTCGTTACTATCTCCTATCCCAGATCAGGCTTCTTTGAAATATGGTAGTAGAGGACATCAGCATTTCAGTTGCCATTTCATCTCCAGTGACCAGGTGGCACCATGAACACATCATCCTATTTCCAAAAGCAGCTCAGATTCAGCTTCTTTAGTGAGACTTCTCAAACAGYTGATAAAACTTTCAGTCCTTTGTCACCAAACAGCAGGGTGTGCTATACTTTAAATGGCCCCAGGGATACTGGGTCTGCTTAAGGTACCAAACAAAGTAGCTTGGAGAAAAATATTTCTCCAATATCAGYTTCTCTCCTTCTCTGTGGAAAGAAGCAGAACACAAATACACCACTACACTAGGCACTACAGAAAGGATCCTGAGGAGCTGTGCTCACTGCAGCAGCTATGATCACAGCCAAAAGCCTTATTATCCCAAGCTTGCATACCGTCACAGCAGGCACCTGTCTCATCAGTAATCAGAACAGRACAAAAAGTCAAGGTGAGACTGGAAGAGGCACTGACAATCCATTAGCTGATATTCTTGTTTTCAGGTATCACTGAATGAAATCCTTAGTATAGTGTTTGGAGAAGCAGTTTTTCCACAGCTGTTATACAACAGATTATCGTTATACCTAATTATCATCCAAGACCTATCATTTTTTCCCATCAGAACATGACACCCTGGATAAACACCAGCATGTTCTGCCTGTTCTAACCCCCACCAGATGTCCCACGGGATACTTCACTTCCTGCTCTRACCTGCAGCACAGTTGTTCAGTGTTCAAACACCACGATCACACTTCGCCATAAATGTGACTTCACCCAAGTAGTCAAGCAAGCAGTCCTAAGTGTCATTTAAGAAGCTCTTTGAAAATCCCAGGCTCTGGATTAGAGGATCTGGATTARAGATGCATTTCATCTGGATGACAATTACAAAATCAAAACAACTTGCCCTTTATTACTCTTCACTCAGAACACAAACTATGGTAGGAGCAGAAATCAATCGAGAACAGGATGATAAATCAAGTATGTGCTGAGTGAGAATTTATGTTCCAAATCAAGTGGTTATTTTGGATTCCTTTCCAGTGCTCCCCCCCATTTGGTGACACGTACAATGCTGCTATGCCTAGGTCTCACCCTTGAAGCTGCATGTTCCGTGTCTTATCTATATTAACTCAGTTACAAGCAGGCAGAAAAAATTGGCTTGGGTGTTGCTGTTCTTGCACTTCATATCCCCCTCCTCTTTTTTTACTCCCCCCCCCTAATTGGGAAACTACAACCAGATTGTTTTAATTGGATCCGGTGAAAACATGACAGCACCTCATCATCCTTGAGAAAGCAGGTGTGTGTCATGCAGACTTTTACCTAAATAAACCCACAGGGAACCAACACCAGTTAAATAACTCCACTCAGTTTTCATTGTACGGTGCAGTAAGGGAGTAGAGATATTAACTCCTAATGTACTCAGGACAAATAATCCTTAAATTGCACTGATCAGTGAGGAATAAGCCTGTTCTGAGCAACTTTTCACCACTTTTCAGATATTGATCCTTCTTTCTCTCCAGGAAGTGCCCCAATTGGTCTGTACTCTAAATGTTTCTGCCCAGCTGCCATCACCATCAGCTTTCTGCCAAACTTTACAAGTCACTGAAACCCAATTCATCAACTGAAGCAGAACAAAAAAGTATCTTAGTTCATATGTTCAATTCTACAGCTACAGAGTAGCTTTGCAAAAGAAATCCTTTCATCCTCACTATTGTRCCAAATTCAATAGCACTTATTAACAAACAATAAACAGCTTATTTTTTAAGTTTTATGGCAGGAGATTACATATGTTATGGCAGCTAAGCCCAGCAACATAGCCTCAACGCCCACAAGGCAGACTTCCATCTTTGAAATTATGGAATAAAGCACTTTTACACTGTCTTTGGAAATTGGATTTAAAGATTTAATAAACAAACAAACCCTTAGTGAGGTAACTTAGCTAAAGACTTTTCCAGATGGAAAAATATATAACTGAATTCCCCTYTGTGTATAAGGTCTCATTTTACCTGGATTAATATTCTGCAGCAAATCAACAGAGCACAACTCTATCAAACCTCATGATCCACTACCGTTCAACTATGTAAGATCTCTGATACGAGCCAAACAGAGAAGGCAGGCCACACTCCCTCTGCAAACTTCACAAACATTACCTGTGTATTTCACGAGGATCCACAAAATCCCACAAATCCAGTCTTTCTGCAGTTGTACTGGAACAGCTCAGACCAGTCATTCAAAACCAACTGAACTCTGCCAATGGACCTTTTTTTGGCCTCCAGCCTCTCACCCTGTGATGCTACAAACCACTGTCCTTCACRCTTGGTTAACTACCCATTCTGCAACATGTATGGACATTCTCAAATTAAGAAAACACACCCAGGTCGCTTGTTCTGTTAGACATGAACTAAGATCTCCACAGGTCTCCAAAATCACACTGTAACCTCATCCTGCACCACGCAGGCCCTTCCAGGACTAGGTCCACACTACTGACTTTTTCACAGATCCCTTGTCTTCGCACCTGTGACCTCTAGTACAGGTTCTGTACTGCACTGTTGGCTGCCTACAAAAAGGAGTTTCCACCTTTCCTCCGTCCCAAGCACTGTTATTGCCTCTCTTATGTATTACAGCTAGTGATCGTACAGCTGCAGGGTGAGTCAGTTTGGCAAGCTACAACAACAGCTGTATGCCAAAAAAGATTTGATTTTTTTCATTCAAATTACTCGGCTTTCCATGTTAGCATGACAAACACCTACCAAAATAATACATTTCCTCCATACTAAGCCAAGACACATAAGGCCAAATATAAATGGACATTTGACAAAAAAAGTTAAAAAAAAAAAAAGTTGTGCAGTGTAAGAAATCTACTGCATTCAATTAATAAATCTACTTCTTCGATAGACACATGCATCCACGCACACACAGTCCTAGAGCAGTCCATTCTATTAAACAGAGCACTGTCAAATGAAAATTCCCCTTAAGAAGTATAAATGTTAAGATAACAAATACAAGTATTTACTAACAGATTAACAGGTTTGGTTACGTAGGAATGATGCTTGACTGCCCTCTTCAGGCTAACCCACATGCATATAACGTATTTCAGAGAGGTAAAAAACTAAAGCCTTACTTCACAGTCCATGATGTAATTACAATGAGTAAACTTACTCTTCGAACATGTCCAGAAAAAACATTTTCTGTTCTGGCATTGAAGGATGCTTTAAACCACCTTTGGTGGAAAGAAATCAAGATATACTCCATATGCAATCAGCTTAGCAAAGATCCCAAATCTCAGGCAAGATTTTGTTGACATTTGGCAGAAGAAAGTTAACCTTGCCCTTCAAGAGAGGGACTGGTTACACAGGACCTAACTCAGCAGAACTAAGCACATACAGGCTAATCTAGTAGAAATATATTCAGTAACAGTATCTAAGCTAAATAAGTTTGTCTTACCCTTTTTCCCATTTTCTTTGCCTTACAACCTCCTTTCCTCTTCCAAAAGTAAACTATTCTGCAAGTGAAAATTGAGCTCAGGATTCACGCTTTTTAAGTTTCTGGCAAATATTTTCAAAACACACTTGCCAAAGAATAACTAAGAGCATTTGTCCGATTACTAATACAGTGTAATTGTTAAGATAACAAAAACTATTGAAATTCACCATAGTTTTGCCAAGTAGAGCAGCTGCTTTAAAATGCCCTTGAAGCACCTGACTTCTATGAGAAAGTTGCAGCTACAATCATTTTCAAACTTCTAATTTGCATCAAATGACATTCACTAAAGCTTTCAGGTTCAGTAACACACAAGATACAGGTCTAACCTCAAGGTTCTCCATCCTTACAGCAAGCCCAACAGTTAAGAGCAAACGCTGTCAGTCACATCCCATATAAAATTAAGCATGGGGCTAAATTCTCAGATTTCAGGAGCAAACACTTGTCCTATACAAGACAGGGACTCCTCTACTTCTCTTTTTTGAGAAGAGAGGAAGCCATGTTCCAGCTTTGTAAAGGCTAAGGAGCACGTCCTTTGCTATCAGCTGCGCTTCTGAGGTTGTTGCTTCTTCAAYGGCATTTAAACGCAGATCTGTGCATTCAAACACAGCAAAACGCATACCTATCTCTAGGAACATCTAGGGCAGTGTTATAATCCGGTGGCCCTCCAGGCAGCATATTGAAGAGCAAGTGATTTGTGCCTCGATCCCACCTAAGGCAAAAGAAGAAACAGACAAMAATTAGAAAGGTGTTCTCTACATACGGATGGTAAGTTCTGTCAAAGCCCAGCTCTGGCATTGACTCGCTGCATCCTCCCCTCCTGCATTAACCTTAGTTTTTTCCACTTTGTGTTCTTTAAATTCACACACTGAAGTTTCAGTAAGTACCTGGATAACTGCGCCAAAGCCTGAGCTGTCTCCTTGATACGGAGCGCGTTCTGATTGAGGACATCTATGGATGGCACAAAAAGGCAGGCCCGGTTGACATCGTCAGTGTAGAATTCACTGTCAGAGATGGCAGTTAGCAGCTCATTGTACTCCCTGGAAATGGTGTTGCTCACCGACGTCCCGTATTCATCCACATACTTTTTCAGTGAGTAAATGTATACCTTGATTTTGTTTTTGGGATTGAAGCCACAACGATAGACATCGAAGCAGGTGTGCATCCTGCAGCTGAGGTCACCCCGCTCAGGAATGGGGCTATCAGCAGGAAGCCTGACCACAGGCACATCATGGACACTGCGTTTTTCAACRGTCCAGTCACTGGATGACTCAATGGAGTGAGGCCAGAACTGGAACATCCCTGTGGCAATTAGGCCAAGCAGAACTATGGAAAAGAGAGTGATGTAGTAGATGCGATGCTTGGTTTTCATCCTTGGGATGAGGGCTGGACCCCGGGTGTTATATTTGGCCGACGCACACATAATGGAATCAATTATCTCTTGTCTCTACAAAATAGAAAAAAAAGAGGTTTTAGGATGAACTCTGGAAGAGATACAYAGTTATTACAACGCAGAGAAACATCCAGTTAACCCTTTCAAGACAGGTTCTTTGCCTCAGCAGATTACAGTAAAATTTTTTCAGATGCACACATGTCCCAGCAGAATGTAAGATGCCAACTGGGACTGCCACTTGGCCAGGACAACGTGAGGCTGACCTGCTGGGCCTGGCTGTAATGGAATGGTATTGGGCAGTTAACAACCACGAGTCAGAAAAGGACATGGCTTGGGCAGCAAGGGGAGGAGCAAATGTCAAGACACCACAAAAGCAGCGAGTCCTCGTAGGTGCCACTCCATCTACGTCTAAGTGTATTCATAGTGAATACTAATAAAAAAAATAAAACGCTCATCTACAAGTGAAGAGAAACAACCTGGATACCCCGCAAAGGGCTTATAACGGGGCATYACACAGAACTTAGGATCATGATACTGCTTCTAATGTAAAGGTGCTTTCAAACTGAATTTCACCGGAGCCCCACCATATCCAACTAGAATGATGCTAAACTACTTCTATAGGTACATCGGGGATAAAAGGAAGACTAGGGAAAATGTGGGCCCTCTCCAKAACAAAATGGGAGACCTGGTTGCCCGGGATATAGAGAAGGCTGAGGTACTCAGTGATTTTTTTTGCCTCAGTCTTCACCGGCAAGTGCTCAAGCCTCACCACACAAGCCACAGAAGGCAAAGGCAGGGACTGGGAGAATGAAGAACTGCCCAGCGTAGGAGAAGATCAGGTTTGAGACCACCTAGGAACCTGCACGTGCACAGGTCCATGCGACCTGACAAGATCCATCTGCAGGTCCTGAAGGAACTGGCGGATGAAGTTCCTAAGCCACTATCCATYRTATTTGAGAAGTTGTGGCAGTCCRGTGAAGTTCCYGCTGACTGGAAAAGGGGAAACATAACCCCCATTTTTAAAAAGGGAAAAAAGGAAGACCCCGGGGAACTACAGGCCAGTCAGCCTCACCTCTGTGCCTGGGAAGATGATGGAGCAGATCCTCCTGGAAGCTATGCTAAGGCACATGGAGGACAGGGAGGTGATTYGAGACAGCCAGCATGGCTTCACCAAGGACAAGTCCTGCCTGACCAACCTAGTGGCCTTCTACAATGGAGTGGCTACATCAGCGGACATGGGAAGGGCTACCAATGTCGTCTATCCGGACCTCTGTAAGGCCTTTGACATGGTCCCCCACAACATCCTTCTCTCTAAACTGGAGAGGTACCGAATTTAATGGATGGACTGTCCGGTGGGTGACRAATTGGTTGAATGGTTGCATCCAGAGGGTAGTGGTCAACGGCTCAATGCCCAGATGGAGATCGGTGACGAGTCGTGTCCCGTACGGGTCCCTGTTGGGACCGGTACTGTTTAATATCTTCATCAGTGACATAAACAGTGGATCGAGTGCACCCTCAGCAAGTTTGCAGATGACACCAAGCTGAGTGGTGCGGTTGACACGCCTGAGGGACGGGATGCCATCCAGAGGGACCTGGACAAGCTCAAGAAGTGGGCCCATGTGAACCTCAKGAGGTTCAACAAGGCCAAGGGCAAGGTCCTGCACCTGGGTCRGGGCAAGCCCCAGTATCAACACAGGCTGGGGGATGAAGGGATTGAGAGCAGCCCTGCCCAGAAGGACTTGGGGGTACTGGCGGAGGAAAAGCTGGACACGAGCCGGCAATGTGCGCTCGCAGCCCAGAAGCCAACCGTACCCTGGGCTGCATCCAAAGCAGCGTGGCCAGGGAGGGGATTCTGCCCCTCTGCTCTGCTCTGGTGAGACCCCCCCTGCAGTGCTGCGTCCAGCTCTGGGGTCCTCAGCACAGGAAAGACATGGACCTGTTGGAGCGGGTCCAGAGGAGGCCACAAAAACGATCAGGGGGATGGAACGCCTCTGCTGTGAGGAAAGGCTGAGAGAGTTGGGGTTGTTCAGCCTGGAGAAGAGAAGGCTCTGGGGAGACCTTACTGCGGCCTTTCAGTACTTAAAGGGGGCTTGTAAGAAAGATGGGGACAGATGTTTTAGCAGGGCCTGTTGCAATAAGACAGGGGGGAATAGTTTTAAACTAAAAGAGGGTAGATTTAGACTAGATATAACAAAGACATTTTTTACACTGAGGGTGGTGAAACAGGTGGCACAGGTTGCCCAGAGAGGTGGTAGATGCCCCATCCCTGGGAACATTCAAGGTCAGGCTGGACGGGGCTCTGAGCAACCTGATTTGGTTGAAGATGTCCCTGCCCACAGCAGGGGGCTGGACTAGATGGCCTTTAAATGTCCCTTCCAATCCAAACTATTCTATGATACTGGCAAGAAAAAGGAACTAATTTGTCTTTTTTGTCAATATGCCTTTTGGGGAAAAAAGTGTTCTATGAGCTGCCACTGCAGCCACACTAAGAAAAGCATTGAAATGATAGTTCACTGTAGTCTGAATAACACTTATAGTGAAAAACATGATGTAATATAAAGTTTCACAGAGTCACACAACTACTGTCATCTTTGATGTTTCTTACAAGATTTTACACCCAGAATTGTGGCTCCAGCAAGAGGCAGTTTATGGTAACCACAGATTGAAGAATCAGCCACCTGTTGCATGCAAAAACCTGTTTAGGTTTTCAACTAAAGCTTCCATAGTAAATAAATCCAACCTGAACTCTCCACAATGGGAGCTTTTTAAATATAGTAAGCATGTTTTTTCCTGAAGAAGAATGTGGATGGTATAATTATGTGTCTTCCTTTCGGACAAATGGGATGTTTTCTTGCTTTGTGAGCAAGAAAGTAAGTCTGACAGTCAACTGTACAGTAGACAATAAATATGAATAAAAGAAGTATCCATAAGGCATTAAGCGGTCTTTATAACAAATTGGGTTATGTTTATTTGGCATTTCATAACAAAAGACTGTTAGGATGGGGTGGCTAACGCATGAAGTGACTACGCTTACACACAGCAGCACAAAAATAATCTCAGAYGCTAATAAATATTCCACTTTTAACAGTTCCTCTCATCAGTTTACGTTCACATTCTGATTCTGGAGACAGCTTTTAAAGCCTACTGTACAAGACAATACATGCGTGATGCTGTTATCAGGACAGGTGCCAGAATGCTACATTACTATCAGTTTTATAACTAAAAGCTTTCCATACGCATGTTAACCATGTTATYCCTCCTTCCTGATACAGCACCAGAACCACTTGCCTTATGACAAAGATTAGACATTTGCAGCAAGCGTGTGAATCACGCAGCAAAGCTGTCTAGACCTAAGCCTGGGGGGGAAAGAAAACCCCGATGAAATGTAACTCTCCATCCATGGAACGGTTCAATCACTTTTACACACCACACGATCCACCCGGGCAACCCGCGGGCACAAGACGAGGTCTGCTAGCACCTGGAGCACTAGGAGTGACAGGAAAACGGCACAGCAGCCAAAAAGGTGGCAAAACCGCTACGGGATGTAGCAGCGGCGGTAACAGCCGCCTCCCGAGGGACGCCACAGCCCCGGGAGGGCCCCGCCGGAGGCGGGACACAGCCGGCAGGAGCCAGGCCCTCCGCCCCGCCGCGGCTCCCCCCCCTCCTGCTTTCCTTGCCCACCCGCGGCAGCCCGGCGGCTCGGGGCAGGAGACACGGCCCGCCGGAGCGGCGGCACGGCCGGGGCTGCCGCCAACGCCCGCCACAGCCCGGCCCGGCCTCCCCACACGGCGCCGGGCCAGGGCGGGCCGCACCCCCCGCCGCCCAGACTCACCTCCGCCCGCAGTCGCTCGGGCCCCACCGCCCGCGCCGCCAGCTCGCTGGTGGCCCCACGGAGCGGGGCCCGCCCGCCGCCACCGGCCCCGCCGCCACCGGCCCCGCCACCCGCCGCCGCCTCAAGCCCTGGCAGCGGCGGCGTGCGCATGCGCGCAGCCCGCCGGCGCCGCCACCCAGCCGCGGCCGAAGAGCGTCACGGTCCGACCGCGCCACCGCGAAGGGCGCCTCCCCGCGGCGGGGAGGTCACGGGCCGGCTTTTGGGGGGGGGCGGGGCTCAGCCGCCGAGGCCCTGCCAACGCCCGCCGGAGACTTCAGGCTTATTTTAGGGGAAGAAAACCAGTATTTKCAAACTGCAGACATTGCCAGGCGAAGGCAATGCCTCCTCCTCCCCTGCCTCACGTTCCTGCCTCGACGGCCAGGGCCGCCGCAGGCTCCTGGCCCGGTTCCCCCGCCGCCTGCTTCCCGTTTTGGGGAGCCTTCCTGACGGGGGGTGGCTTTTCCCTCCGACACTGCGCCGGGTKTGGCCCCACCGCGGTGCCTGAAGCCAGGCTGCAGGGTTCGGGAAGGCCTCTCCCCGCTGAAGGGGAGTGGGAAGGGGTACTGGGGCAATGGTAGTGTTTTATCTGGGTGTACCAAATTTGTACCGATGAGCCGCCACCACCCTGGTTYTCCACACATTTGCATTCCTGGCTCACTTTCTTCCAGTTCTGTGCGCCTTTCCAAAATTATTTTGGGCGTTCTCTTTGACTGAGGACTTTTGGGTCGTGTGTCGCTTTCCAACCTGCCGGATCACACTGCTTAAGTGAGAAAAAAAMCCCAAACCCACACCTTTCCCAAACCCTTCTCAAGAGGAACTTAAACCAACCCCTCTCCTGACAGAAGTCAGAGCGGGCCAAATTTGTTGCGCAGAACTCCAGCTGTGCGGGAATCGCGGACACTGGTTTCATCCCCAAAAACGGGAGCTGACTTGGTCTGTAGGCAAACTGACCCTCTGCAGAAGAAGAAGCAGGTGAGATGCTGCAGCTGAACCACGCACGCTGCAACGCTGCGGTGGAGACGTTTCAGCAGAAGCTGTGTAGCGTCCCCGCACGTGCCACCCACGTTCTTTACCTTTCTCTGGGCTGATACCAGCAGACCCTGACTATGTGCAGTGCCACTGAGGTGGAAACAAGGATGACTTTACATCTCCCACCTGTAAACAGTTCTCACCTGCTCGCTGGCTCTCCTCTCCTGCCAAGCTGAGGACAGGTATGGGCTGTTTGAGGAGCTAGTCCTCTGTTTCGTAAAGCCACGGGTCTCCAGGGAACGTTGCAACAGCCGTGGAGCTACCAGAGCTCAGCGACGTCCTGCCACGCTCACTTCTCCGGCTGCAGCCCCTTTGGTTGCCTGATTTCTGGGCCAGAAGCATCTCCAGTCTGCTACCTGCKCTCTGCTGCCTGGGATACAAGGCAGGCCAGCTCTGGTCCTATCCCGTAATCCTTGGTTAGTTAAAAGACTCTTACCACGTGTATCTCACAGTGTCAGCTTTTGCTGGCTTGAAATGTATTATTCCCCTCTTCAATTTTTCTTGTGTCCATTTTTCTATGTTTGTATCTTATGTACAATGGTGAGGTGATGGTGTACTATCCTATAATGTGTGTTTGTGAAAGGATAGAATCATAGAATCATAGAATCATTAAGGYTGGAAAAGACCTCTAAGATCATCGTGYCCAACCATCAACCCAGTACCCATGCCCACTAAACCATGTCCCRAAGYGCCACATCCACATGTTTTTTGAACACCTCCAGGGATGGTGACTCCACCACTTCCCTGGGCAGCCTGTTCCAATGCCTGACTACGGGGCGTTTGTACCTGTCCCCTGCTCTAAACCTCTGAACTGAGTCTCTCTCTCGCACACAGAGCACAGTGTCCTTAAGCAGCCTGGACTGTCAGCAGTGGGTTAGTTCCCTTTCACTTCACCCGCCCTTGGGAAAACCGCTTTCTGCAGCACTCTCCGCATGCACRCACAGAGGCAGCTCGGTACTCCCACAAGAAAGGCGAAACGCTGTCACTGCAGCGCTTTCTCTTCTTTCAACCTCTTCTCACACACGTTGCAGAGCAGGTGATGCAGCGCTCTCCTCAGACTCACTGCTACCTTCTTCATCCTGCCCGTGACATTCAAAGCCAGCCACAGAAAGGACTCATAGATGCTTAAAGCATCCTTTCTGAGCGCTGGTACTGGCTTTTTCCTCCTCCCCAGCGCAAGTTACGAGGGTTTGTTAGAGCACATAATGTTTCTGGTTTTAACCCATCAGCTTGAAATTGCTGCGAGCTGCCCCGTTCGTAAAGCAGAGGCAGGAACTCTCCTTCTGGAGCGTGAATGGACTGTGTCCGATTTTGTGAATCAGAAAGGGCACCGTTCATGTGCTGGGGCTGCCGGGACGAGCGCCGGATCTCTGCAGCCCTGGGACTTGTCAGCGTGAGCCGTGCCTGGATGTGACTGACCCGGRGGGAGCGGGGTCCGGGGACACGGGCTGGCCCACGGAGGGGGGGGGCCGGGGGCCGCCGAGCGCAGCCTGCGCCAGCCCATGCGGTGCCCCAGGCGCTTCCTCTGCCTCCCCGCTCTGCCGGGGARAAGAGAGTGCATCGAATCAATTGCAGCTGAAATATTTGCAGAGGCTTGATGATCGTTTCATCCCTGTAGGAAAATTTGGAAAGCAGTGCGATTTTATTAAAAGCTAGAATTAAAGAAATGCAAGCAGC
This sequence comes from Oceanodroma leucorhoa, assembly GCA_030449065.1. NCBI lineage: Eukaryota > Metazoa > Chordata > Aves > Procellariiformes > Oceanodroma > Oceanodroma leucorhoa. Next base: position 5,398,906 of record JASVER010000065.1, read on the forward strand.
ATCAGCCATTTTATTTCAAAATAGCAAGACAAATGGAGGATGTAGTCTGTTTTGATAGAGATTTCCCTGAAACCACATCAGGGAGCCTTTTTATATTCTAGTGATGTAGCTAAGCCAGACAAGTCTGCAGCACAGCGTCTATTTTTAGACTCCAGGTTGCCATTTATAGCTTGTAAAAATATTCATCAGCATCTGGATAACGGGCTATCAATTTTTATAAATGCACAAGAGAAGTCAGATATTTTACCCCTCTTTGCTTTGCCCTTTTATGTCCTGCCTTATATGACTCTTTGGGGGTCGTCTGGGAATTTCTTTTGAAGGGCTTTACCATCACGCCATACATTTGCCTGCTGTCGCATACAGCATCATGTATTTTCTGCTGGGATGATCAGTATATATGAGAGGAAGAAATGCTCAGAGAGCCTTCTGCTGCTGTGTCTCCACACACGTAAAGCAGCTGCATGTGAGATTCTGGAGCACCTTACGCAGCCAGTGCTGGAAGCAGCACATTCTGAAAACACCTTTATAATAAAAGGAGATAATTTTAAGAGGCAAATATGAGGGGGAAAACTACTAGCTTGGGGWCATCTTTTCCACCTTATTTTCAACCTATGGCACAGCATAACTAAAAAATCATAGCTCATTTTTTTCTTCTGAAAAATTTGTTCATGGCTACTACCAATATATAAGATACTGGACTAAATGGAAGAGTTTCTAGTGTAAGAGAAAGCAGGATAGTGTAACAGCCAGGTCATTGCTCTGGTTCGCYGTTTTGGTTTATGTCTTACAACCAGTGATACCCTCATTTATATCAGTTGAGTTTACAATTAGTCTGATCAGTAAACTGTATCTAGCAGCCAATTGCATGGTTTTATCTCTTGAGCCAGTCCGTTGGACATCTCCAGTGCTGCTGGTTTGTGACTGATGGCACTGGTCAATACAGTGATCTGCATGATGGCTGCAACTCTACGTCCTCTACTGCCTTCCTGAATTGAAAGGAAAAAGAAACCGAAGTATACTTCGGAGGTCCGCTGCTATAGCTCCCACTGAAGGATGTGAGACGTGAGGAGATTCAGTTAGGCAAGTGTTCCCTTCAGAGAAACTATAACGTGGCAGAAACATGCAGATAGAAACGCTCTGTCAGTGTACATTCCCCCCTCCCGAAAGCTTTCAGCTGTCACGGTTTGCAGATGCATTAATCTTTAATCAATTGAATGCTGTCTGCAGTGAGGTATTCAGGGAAAGAACAGGTCATGAGAAGCGTTCGCCRAGAATAACTAAGCGCTCGTGCATGAGCTGTGCCATCAGACCTTGCTGGATAGCAGCAGGGAATAGACAGAGAGCTAAAAATAGCCTTTCCTTGCAGTGTTTTTCCAGACTATTTTTGATTCTTCATTTTGATAAGGTTGACTGGCTATTTGCTAAAAATAACCAATCCCRGCAAACTGAGGACAAAAAGTTGAGTATTTATAACCATCTCAGACTCTTTAGTACGTTTGTCAGCTGCAGATAATCTAGGATCTTGTCRTCGGTCAGTTGCCAGTGTTTTATGTAAGTCGGTAATAAATAAAGCTTTAATTGGAATGAAGAACGAGTGTATCTTCCCACTCTGATTTTCTCAGATGGAACACCCATCTTTYTGTATATACATCCCTGTAGGTTACCTTGCCCTGTTCTTCATGATGCGGTCTGAATTGCTTCAGAAAGAACCAAAACAAGCCCCTGTTAGGTCAGCCAATCTTACAAAAATAACTGCATATGCAATTAGAAGTGCAAAAGCAGCTTTACCCTTTTGCACGCCTGATGATACTTTAGCTGCAGAAATTTTTTTTGGGGTGTGATTCGTGTAGCTTCCTCCGCGAGAAGGTTTTTTTATCCAGCCCTTGTGTGCCACCATCGCTCTGATGAAATGAAATCACCGCTCTGCCAGCAGCGGGAGAGCGACAGAGGGATTCTGTAACCAAGTAACTGGAGGAGGACTGCAGAGAAATTGCCAATATAAATGATAATTTAACCCCAAGGCAGGTTTTAAGAAACTGGGTGGTTTTGGGGACGGGGGGGGAGCACACAGCAGTCAGCCCAGCTGTTGGATGCATTCTAATAGAGAAAGATAACAATTAAGGTATTAGCATTTATTTAGAAAAAAATCTATCGCACAGTACCTTTGAGCAGCTGCCCTTCTTCAGTTAAGGTAGAGAACTATTAAGTTATTAGTGAATATTTTCCCTTACAGATATTTTGCTTGGGATCTATTCAATTTCTGTAAGGGAAMACTCATCTTCACAGATTCGTTCCTTAAGCATGAACGATCCTTCATAAATATTTCTCTAGAATGGGCCCCACYTATGCTGTTCGCTTAACTGCAATGTAAGGCAGGTTCATAATTTGGAGATTCACCGATTCTCCCCTCCCACAAACATGGACACATCAAGGGTAGACCCGAAATGTATGTTAGGGAAGTTTCTATGGCCGAAGGCAGTGCTGTACAGGGAATTCCCACCTCTAACCTAAAAAYGCTGAACATTTCTCTGGAGTAGAGAGAGAAGGGGGGGTGGAAAGAGAGAGAGAGAGACTGGAACATGGCAAGGACCATGAACCATCTAGATCCTCTCTGCTCAAATGAATGATAACCTGAACACAAAAATTGTATGCAAAGTGGATTTTATCATCGTGTTTAATTACAACGGACACAAGCAATGAAGGCACAGTGTTATACTCATCTTGATGGCATTTCTTATTTTAGATGAAATGCAGCAATTTTTAAAAATATAGATCTGACTGGCTTCATCATTTCAGGTACTGCTCTGTTTGCCTATTGCTTGACAAACTGGTAAAAGAAAGAAATGCGGGGGGGACAGTCCTTCATCATTTCTCTATCATTTTTTTTTTTTTCTGTAGAGATTTGCCACACAGGGAAAAAAAAAAAAGGCCATTAATAATAATGATGAGAAATAGTGAGCAGAGAGAACATCTAACACGGAGGCAGCAGAAGGAACGAACAATTTGTACAGGCAGAGCCTGTGTTTCTTCTGTCAGGGTATTCTTAAAGCAAACAAGAGTCGATTTAACTTCTATATACATATACACAGGACTTTCTAAATGTTTACCAATTCTTTTCAACCAGTAATGGCCATTTTCAAAATTTATGGAGTTTGTACAGTCAAAACAAATGTTGCTTATTCCAACAGCAGACTCATAACATCACATTTCTCTCTAGCCTCATTTCCAGTTATATTTTGAGTTTCTGTGACCAGGCTAACATTCCTTAGTGGAGAGCTCCTCAGGCAGGTGTTAAACCTGAAAAAAATATGGAAAATATTCCATGCAACAAAGTGTGTGTCTGTCCTGTTGTTTTGAGTTACAGCAAGCTCAGATGAAAGTGACTGTGGGCCATACTATATTAGCTGTGAGGATTTTGAAAGCGTATTACACCCTCTTTCCTACAGAGAGCTGTGCTCTACTAGCTGCTTCCACACAGAGACAGTACAATAAAGAGCAGTAAACATCTATGGGTGAAAAACATATTATATGAATTGTTACTATTGTATACTAACATACTCCAACTATAGGAGTGACCAGAACACCAAAAGAAAATTAGGAGTAATTAATGAGTTGAGTTTGTTATAGGAATCCCCTGAAATACCACTTCAACTAATGCCTATACAGTCTTACCTGGTTCTTCATTTCAGAGAGCTTTCTCCCTAAATTTTTATTGCTCAGACCCTCCTTGGGATACATAAAGAAGAGGGGGCAAACCAGTAAGTCCATTTGTGTTTTGGCTGTACATCTCACCTCCCATTCCATTAAGGAGACCTGTCTTGTGCTATAGCTTTCTTTGTGGACACCCAAGYGTAAATGGAAAATAAATTATAATAATTAATGTACTTAAAAATATTGTACATGGACAAATGCCAAACTAATAAGCAAATATGATGCTTATAACTCTCCCTTATACTCATCTTAGCAATCACCTCACCAACCTTGCCTCATTGCTGGCATCTGAGAGAGGTTACTTCTAACAGCCGCCACATGCAGCACCATCTTCTCCTCAGCCACTGGTCAGAATCTCCTTCTCACTGTCCAGGCAATTCTCCACCGTCACCTCACCAAAGTGCAGTCGCGTTAACTATTTGCTACCTATGCCTTGGTAATTTGGTTTATGACACAGACGTATGCTTTTGCCGCTCATTATGACATGCCCATCTGCCCAAATCTACGATGCCCAAGAACAAACCCAASAGAGCCACAACGGTACCATCAATCACTGACAGCCCACCTCACAAGGTAACTGTAAAACGAAAGCTGTTTCACTTGAAGATTGAAACAAAGAATAATCTGAATTTCCTGTAAACTCAGTACTACTCTTCTCCTAAATGTTCTACAGAGAAGAAATCGAAGCAAGATGCATGTGTTCCATGGGACCAAGGATTTTTTTCCTGCCCTTCCAATTTCATATTGGAGGTTTGATCAGAAGAGTAAAAGATGGTTCTTCACTTGTGGTCAGCAAATTCCAACTGCTCTGACAGCACAGAATTTAGCCTAAATTTTATCTTTCACCTCTCTCACTCATTATATAAACAGATTCCATAATGCCACCAGGATGAAACTTGGTTACTATTAGAACAAATTACAGGAGAAAGGCGCACTTCCATTCAGTTTTCATGGGCAATTTCCTTGAACTCTGGGTTAATATGTATGCAGAAAAAACAGCTTAAATCCCTTCAAGATACCTAAAATTTTATAGTACCAGAAATTAAAGAGTTTTCTATCTGTGAAAGAAGCTTTCCAACTGAAATACTTTATCACCATCATACAGGAAACAGTGTCTTTTAAAATGGAAAAGAGAGGAAGGAGTGGAGACTGAAGAATACTGTTTAGTCAAAAAATGACCCTGCAAATTGACAAACATAGCTAAAAAATTGTCTTAATTACCATGACAATGGTGGAAGGTGCCACCTTGGAAGCCTGTGGTCTTAAAGYAGGTACACCTAGCACGGTGGCAGAAGCAGCATTCTCTGCATTGCCCTGCCAGAATACCTCACTGCTGACCAGAAGGGATGGACTTCCAGGAACGGCTGCAGAAAGAACATCTATTTTCAATCACCTCTCCTTTCTTAGCTCTTTTGTGGACACTGCCAAGACGCCAGCGGATGCTGTTTATTTATATGAATACAAAAAAGAAGGGTAGAAACAAAACCGGGCATTTCACCAACTGAGAGTGTTGGATACTGTCTGATCTGAGGTTAGACTGGACACCAACTCAAAATGAAAAGCTTTACAGAACTCAGACTAGATGACCACAGTCCTAACAGCCTCACCCACGCAGATGAACCCGTACACATGCTTATTTACCCTCAGCTGAGGCTAAGTTAGGGCTGCCACTGGATTCTGTCTCTCTCTTTGCGAAAGCAGTCATCTTCTGGCCCCGAAATAGTTAGTTACATCTGATCATCATTCAGGAAAAGGGAAACTTTACACATTTTCACCATCTCAAGTCCCTGTCTTCCTGGGAAGCGTGAAATAAGAAGCATAAAAATGACACCACAGGACCTTTTAAGAGAGTTAAGAGCATATTCATTAGAAATGAAATACAAAATACAATGATGCCGCAGGACAGGGGGCAGCAGGCGAACAAGACCCCCACCATTCCCCACCCTCACCCCAATCCAAGGAATGCAACTATATAATACAAATTAGAGGTCTCAAACAGGGGGGGGAGAGGAGGGGTTTTACAAAGTGATTTTCTTGCTATACAGAAAATATATTATTTGCTGGAAGTCACTGCTGAGCTGTTAGGGGCCCAGGGTCAGTCACTGCTCAGGAAACCCCCTGAAGGCACACTGACCCCTACTGCTTCCCCACCAGTTTGCTGAACACATCGTARATCTCCGGCTTTTCCTGTGCAAACTGCTCGGCTGTATTTTTCTGTAGCCAGTCGGATGAACGCATCTGTTGCTGCAGGAGGCCGATGAGGTCACCAAGGTTGGAGCTACCGGCACAGGTAGGCTCCTGGTGGCGGGACACAAAAATGACTTCATCTGTGCTATCTGCTTTGCCGTCCTGATCTGACTGACAAGGCTGCTCCTTCTCCTCAGCCAGTATCTCCTGCTCCCGCTCTTCCAAAACCTTGCGGATCCGTTGCATACCTGCAGTGGTATAAGGAGGAGAAACACTACTGGAGTAGTTTAAGCCACAAGTGTCCCCAGATCTGGCAGAAATATTTGGAGGATGGAAGGAAAGGGAGGAAAAATGGAGACAACAAGAGGAGGATGATGATAATAATAATAATAATAATAATAATAATAATGATGATGTAAGTTTAGGATTAAGGAGAGGAGGAAAGTGTCACAGAAATTCTGGTGGTAGGAAAAAAAAGAAAGCATTACTCACCTAACTGTAGCCGGTGGGTCTTGTCAGCAAAGATGATGCGGAACCACCCAGGTTCACTGCATTCAAAGGCTTTACCGCAGGACAGGAGGACCTTGTTATCCAGAAAACGCCTCCAGAGCAGCATCTCCTCCTCAAATGTGCCTGTCCTAAGGTACTAGGAGAGTCAGCAAAAGGGCCAGAGGTTAGTAACATATAGGCTAAATCATTGAGATCCTCATGAATTTGTGATTCCCATGAGGTCTGCAAAGGCCAGGGGAGACACCTTTTACCTCTGAAGTACAGCAGTTGTGATATAAAGGAAGAAATGGGGAGGAAAGTGGCTTGAGAGCAGTAAGATTCCTGCAAGGAGGGAAATGCACACACAAACGAAAGGAAAAGAACGGACAAAAATACCAGGCAGCCCTTCCCTCTGCTCATCAGACAACAGATTTGTTAAAACAAAATGCTTATCAYAATATTAAGCTTTCCTCGAGACACAGTTGCACCCCGTGCCTGCCCTCCTCCCAGGAGAAGCCTCCCTTCCTAAGACTACCAACCTTTCGGAAATCAATCCAGACAAAGAAGCCTGCATTGCGGTTGAGAAAAGGAACCCCAAGTGTCTTCAGCTCGTCSGTCACATACGTATGGGCAGCTTTTAGGCGGGCATGGTTGGCCCTCAGGTACACCTGGTTGATCCAGTCTGACCAGAAGGAGAAGATAAAGAAAAAAAATCACAAACTGAGAAAGAATTCAGATCTGTTCAAGTTTCCAAAACACTCACAGTGCCTTTTTCCATTTCACCCTTCACCTCCTTTTTTTGTTTTCCGTTTCCTCAAATAGCAAAAAGAGGGGCAAGAACTATTTAGCAGTTTCATGTCTGCGCAGAAGAATATCTTCCTGACCTTCCTGAGGAAGCTTCCCTACGTTCATAGCTCTTAGTTRTTGTGGACTGTTAGCACTCCATCCAGGGCAAAGCTAGAAATCCAGTTCCATTTCCCTCGTCCCACAAGCCCGTATTCTTTGTTTCTGCTCAGCTGGTTCTACACAACACTGGCTATTTCTATATGAATAGCTATCACACTTCTTCAAAGCTGCTCCTCTAATTCCGCTGACCAGGGGCTCTGCAGAAATGGTCCTTTTCTGTAGAACGGTCAGCCCCATGTTACACGGGCAGCTTCAGGATTACCGAAGACTGACAATTAAGGTGTACGAACAGGAGACCACTGGGGAAAATAAGGGGAGGGGATCCCCCAGGTACCAAGACACGCAGAACAGCAGAGGATCCTACATGGAGCTACTGACTCACCTCTGTCTCTAAGCAGCTGTGCCACCTTGTGCTGGACAGGTCCACAAACCCCGTGGAAATAACACAAAGAAGCCACTGCGTTGGCAACATCTTGGTTCTCTGTATATAAAGTACCAAAACGAATCCCAGAGACAGCAAAATCCTGCAGAAGACACAGAGAGACTACTTTATTACACAGGAAGACCTGGAGCCTAATACTACTGCCTTGTTCTTTCCAGCATGAGGAACCYGAGGACACCAGGCCAACCCCACCAGCCAGGAAGCCACGGCACGACGGCAACCGGCACTCACCTTGCTTATGCCCCACATCACGTGAGTCCGCTGTGGATCGGGCAATCTGTATGTAGAAGGATGCAGATGGGCAGTTAGTGTCATAGGTGCTGAAGCTTTTGGATCACCAGTGCAGCATTGCAGAAACAGAGAGGCAGCATTACACAATGACAGTCAGCGCAGCACGGAACATCAGTCAAGTAGGGAAAATTCAAATCCGACCTAACTTTAGAAGCTAGGAACTCCCTGGAACTAGTTTTAGACGCAATTTTTAAATATTGCRGATATACAGCTACTTGCAAGCGCTATACTTCAGGCGCAGATTTCCTGCATGTATGAAGCTTGTGCATATAGTGCTAGAAATCAGGCCTGTGCCAATGTATTTGCCAAGAATTAAAAGTAATCTCTCTTTCAAGCCCCAATATTTTGCAGAAGGAGATAAAGTTCTTCTTTTGCAATGTTGTACATCCAAGCCCAGCAACACTGAGCTAACACTTAACCAAGTGTATTTTATTTCCTTGCAACGGAGCACAAAAAGAAAGAGAGCACCACTGGTGAAAACTAGAAATTAAAAAAACAAAACAACAAAACAAAACAAACAAACAAAAACAAAACAAAACAAAAAACCCAAAACAAAACAAAAAACCCACACCATCTTTTTAAAAGGTGAGATTTGAAAAGTTTTTCATCTCATTAAATCGATACCTAATAAAACCCATTCTCCAGTCTGTAATAACACTGTGATCTGTGACTACCATACGAAAAAAAAGAAAGTAAGCAGCAACAAAAAGTCTTTACAGGCATCAATAAAAACACGGGAGAGGGGTAGCAATGTTTAGGTAGGAAGAAAAGCCTCTCTCTCAATAAATGAAACAGATATCTGTTTCCAGTTTTGGGGACTGTCACAAGCAAACACCGAAGGCACACACTGAAAAGTGTACCACAACAGAAAACTAACTACCATTTTTTATTTGCTAGATTGCACTTGACAAAATGCATTTGCCATTCAGAAATCACAAAAAAAAAAAAAGAAATCAGCGTAAGGCAGATTCAGAATTCACTAGCTCATGACTTAACTTCCAGTCACAAGTTCTCAGCAAGGCATCATGTTGAACTGTCACTGGAAGATGGCCAGGGAAGTAGGAGCTGATTTTACCTGTCCATGCCTAGGACACTGTGAAACGTGGCTGATTCATCAAAAACTGACAGCATGTAGATCTCATCTACTATCACATGCAATTCATGTCTGCAAAAGGACAAAACGGAGATTACAAAAGAAGGCTGCTTCTGGTTTTGAAGCAGAGAGAAATTCAGGCCTGCAAAGACTCGCTTCATACAAAGAAGAGGGACACCAAATTTTGCAGAAGCATTTTTTTTCACAACTCAGAAGGTCTATTATAGAATCATAGAATAGTTTGGGTTGGAAGGGACCTTTAAAGGCCATCTAGTCCAACCCCCCTGCCGTGGGCAGGGACATCTTCAACTAGATCAGGTTGCTCAGAGCCCCGTCCASCCTGACCCTGAATGTTCCCRTGTGTACATTGAAGTGAACCGAGATATATCCGCCTAACTGTCACCCACTGCAACCATATAACGAGACAAAAAATCAGTCATTTCCAGTGCACTAGTGAAAATTAATTCTTGTATGTACTAMCCGTCTAGAACAACTTGTATCATCATCCACTCGGAATCTCATGGATTCTGAATCTCAGAGAGTATCCATGATCCACAGTGAAGCGGGGAACCCATATTCACATATTTCTTTGTCTTTACACATACAGAGAAACTGAGAGGAAAGAAACTCAGCTTCCTACCAGAGCAGCACAGCACCATACTGYTTGCTAGGACTACCAACAAATAAAACTTGCATTCCTTGATGCAAGTTGCTTTGCCACTCCCGATGACTGCATGGTCCATGTTCCCTTGTCCCCAGCACTCCCGTCTCCTCTCTTAAGCCCATGGCTGTGTGTGAAGAATAGACTGTTTGCCTGACTTAAAAGATATTCACAGATAAATTCAGGGACAGCRAGTAGTCCACCAGATTCTGGAAGCCGTATCTGACACAGGATGCCTGAGCCTTCCAAACTGACGTACCTTTTAGCAAATTCCAGGTAATCCCGTAGCTCTGACAAGGAGTAGATGTCCCCGAGGGGATTTTGGGGATTCAGAAGAATTAAGGCCCTTACAGTGACACCCTGCAGAACACAAATAATGCAGTATTAAGAGAGGGATAAATTTTCAGTCCCTCTACTTGAGCAGTGAGTGTGACACAAGATTCCCCTTCAGCTTCCACCATGACTTTTCACCTCAAAGGTTAGATTTGTATGAGAGAACTTTTAGCCACAAATTAAGATTTTTTTTTACAATTCTATCACTTGCAAGGTGAACTGATTAAAATATTATAGAATGAATCTATGATTTTGAAAAGAGGGAGTCCGCCACAACCGTTGCCATCTGGTCAACCAATTACTGAGAAAGGTGCTCTCACACGTTCTCAGCATGGAAGAGAACTTTCTCTGCGCTGTATCAGTAACTGGGAAGTAACAAATTACTGAARATTGCCCATGAATGAGGCAAGAAASATAGGAATTTCAGCTGTGTGGATGCAAATTGTTCTCATTTAGAGCACACTTGGCTGGAGATGTCAGAGCCGGTAATAATCTGAAGATGCAGCTAAGCATATATAGGGCTTAGGAGAACGTCAAAACTTACAGACTAACTCTTTAGAAAKGTGACACTCATCTGCATTTATCCTCTAGATTTCCACCTCTCTCCCTCCTGCAAAAACTCTCAGTGTTCTTCGTGGACTCAGCTGCACTATTGTGTAGAGCAGTCAGTTTTGGGGTAACTCAGCTGGCCTTCCTGAAGGAGAAACCCAGGGTAGCGCCTACTTTTTAGTGCATGCCCCAGTACATTTTTTTTTTGCGATATGAATGGGTTCCAGTGTTTTGTGAATGGTCTGGTACTCCTGGTTTATCCTTTCTGYTGTGACCAAAACCGGACAGACATGACACCGGGCGATTCCCCCTACGACCGCCCCTGAGTTTGCAAGCAGCCTCATCGCAGGTGGTCTACAAGGACAACCGGAAAGCCAGGTGCTAGGTTTTGAAAATGCTTTGATCTTCAGGCCACTTCTGGGATGTGCCGTCTCAAACATATYGTAGACTTAACTGGTAATGTGAAGCTCGGCTAAACTCACCTCTGCCCGGGCATCCTGCAAGGCTTTTTCCAGTTTTTCCACTGTAAGCTGAAAAGGCCGAGTGCTCGTTCCAGTAATCTGAAAGACAGCACAAAGATAAAAAARGCCAAGTTCTTTCAATAGTGTCTGCCTTGAGCCAATCCCCTGAGAAATGTTCCCCAAAAGAAAATAAAAACCCAACAATAATGACCTAGCAATCATCTTCCTATCCTTTTATACTACAGAGAGAATAAATAAATAAATAAAATCAAASAAATGTTCACCACAGGCTSGCCACACACACAGAATTCTCTGGTTATCCTTGAATAACTAAAACAATGCAAGATCTCCATCWGCTCTTCCAACCCTGGGACCATCTTTAGTAGGACAGTACATACTYTGTCTCCAAGGCTCAAAAYGGMCATTTTTTTCATCTCAAGAGCCGCYRTTGGGAGTAAGATACAAGAAAAGGACAAGACTGGAATCCAGATTTATGGTCTTGAACAACTTTCTTGCAAATTATGTGCCCAGTTTCCCAGCAATAAATTGGGAAAATGTCCACAGGCTGCAGCCTATCCTTGTTCTGAGGACGGCTTTCAGAGGTTCCCAAAGCTCAGCACTTTCCAGTATCAATTACTTTTTAACTATAGAGGTTGGTATTCTCTTCCCTCAGATCTTACCTTACTGTCTAAATAGGCATACACCAGCTTGACATTACCATAGAGGAAGACACTCTGGGTAATGCCACCGTAAAAGGGAGTAGCAATCAGAACRGCTTCTGGAACCGAGAAAACAAAATTGGTTATCAACAGGTCACAGTCCTTCTCTCTCTTCTAATGTACTTCAGCTAAACATGAAAGCTTTTTTACAGCTGTGCCCTCTGGAAACACTGTACTGTTTCTGCCTTTTCCTCCACTTCASTTTTACGTTAATTCTTTAATCTTCTGCAAGAACCCAGGTAAACATGAGTATAGCCCACATTTAGTCTAACAAACTAAAACAGGGCACCAAGGAAACAGTGAAGGCAGACAGGGCAAGACACCAAGTGTGAGTGGGTGACATCTGCAGACCGTGGAGGTGATGAATTTCACAGCACAGTCTTGCAGGAAACAAGAACTTTGCAGTAGGCCAATGCCAATTCCACTACTTCACTTCTGTCAAACAATATTGCAGCAGAGTAACACATTATTTCCCAGCAAAAATAAACATTAAAAACGTCTCCCAACCATCCACTTACCCCCTGGATCACAAAGGACTGTAGCTAATGCAGAAAATAAAGAGCCACAACCATTTAAAACAATCACCTACAGAAGAAAGAGAGAGGTTAGTGATAAATCTGTCCAGTGACAAATCTGTCCATAAAAAGACAACATTATAAAATAATAATTTCTGACCATATCACCGAAATATATTTTGTCCCCAATTCTCTAGCACAGATGTTCCCAGATTTTCCTGCTGAAATCCCACTTCTACCAGAAATAACTTTAATCCTGTTCTTTTTGCTTCACATACACTTTGTCCCAGTGCCGTTCTTGATTCTAATGAGCAATTTAGCAAAAGAGTAGGCTTTAAGTAGGGAAAAAWTTGAGGAGCAGTTCTGAACTGCTAGAAGAGCAAACTACTTTTCATCAGCTAATATGTGTTATCGTCTCTTTGCGGTAACAGCAGCTCCGACACCCTGCCAAGTTTGTGCAGGAGTGGAAACCGCTGTCTCAAACAGGAGCAGGTTTGACTCCTGATCTAGAAGACAGATGCTCACAGGTCCCATGYGTTTCACTCCGAGTATCAGGCAGAATCTGCTGCCTTGGAGAAGCAGTGATCAGCAAACTTCAGTTCACGTGAAGTACGGGCTTATTTTGAATGACCGCGGCCAGAAAAGCAATGGCTGCGCCAGCTCCCGCTGCCTCCAGCGCTCCGCAGAGGCAGGAGTCCCTGAGCTCTGCGTCCAGCCGCCAGCTCTCCCAAGCCAGCAAGTCCTGCAGGGACTCGGGTCTTGACGCCTTCCTTACAACACCGCTGCAAAGTTCGAAAAGGTCTGTTTTTACAGGCTAGAACTACTCTTGGCTCAATTACAGATTTTTGTCCTGAGGTGTAACAGCAGAACGGGATGAAATTAAACTCGACTGAAACAACGGGCACCCTTTGTCAAGGCTGAGGGATACAGGCATAGTAGTTCCCAGAGCTGAGTAAGGAGATGAAAACATAAAGCCCCACTGAGAGCACTGGCATGAGGAGTTGGCACGCAAAAGTAAAGCATGAGGCAAATATACAGTAGACCCAAAGTGTTTTGGCTGAAGTGTGCATCAAAAGCTTCTAAAAGGGCTATGAATCAATCTCATTTACATGATAAAAGGCTGTCATCTTACCAAATCATTTGTTTAAAAAAAAAAGATGAAACTGTTTGACAACAAATGGCAATACATTAGAATAGACACCAATGGAAAGTGGGTTACCCACATTTTCTGCCTTAAGAGGTGCAGGGGCCTTGCAGTAATAGGTCAAAAATCGAGCCACTTCCTCCCGTAAACTGAGAAAGACACAAAAGCAAATATTGATTCAGCTTATTCTCCAAGAGGCTGGGCTTCCCCAGGTCCACATCTCAGGAAAATAAAGCCAGGGCACAGTAAAGTCTGGTGAAAATAGCTAGAAACCAGGATAGCTCAGGCCCGTGCCACAGACATGACTTTTACACATGGCAAAGGTGTCACGGATAATGTCTATAATGGTGCATACATTTCTGATGAGCTTTAATCGAGGCACAGAAGAGAAGGATTAAAGTCCCCAAGTGTTCACTATGTTTCAAAGAACTGTTTGGAGTTACCTAATTTGTTAATGTATGCAGTGCTTTTAAAACTGTGTTTGCTTTAGAAAACGTCCATCTTCTCTCACATAAAAGGATTTTTAACTGGATGAACTGGTAGGGCAGCTAATTTACAGTTTTGCAAAGAAAAAGATGATTAAATGACCCAGAAAAGTTTTAACTAGTGAGTGTAGCAGAAGCGGTTTGTATTCATCCATTCTGCTTATCAGACAAGTAGTCAAAAAGRGAAGTGTTACAGAAAAGACTTACAACATATGTCCCTTCCAGTCGGGGTACTGAAGCAGCGGAGGCTCCATCAGATTCATATCGGTCTGCGTCAGCTGGGAGCAACGAGAAGGACCATTAAAAGCACAATCACTGATATCAGAAACACGGAGATAGACGGGATCCATGTACAGGCACATACCTGCACAGACACACACACACACACACACGTGCAACTTCAACAGTTGTAAAACTGGATTGAGAAAGCCACTGACCTTCGAAATGAATGCAGCTTGGAGAAGCAAGGACCAGCAAACTGAGCAGTGATAACTTCAGGTTATGTGAAGTACGGGCTTCTCCTAAGTTAYTGCAACCAAAACTTCACTGCACAGAGATCTACAAAAAGGACGCAGAACGGGCAATACACACAATGCCCATAACCAAGATGCCTGCAGAAGACCTTCTCAGCAAATGAAGCAACCCAAAGAGTCCCAAAGAGTGTTTCATCCAAGCTCTGAGGACAACAGCTTTTGGCTGGAAAGTAAGTCCCAACTGTGAAAGCTCAGGTCTAGACTGTCAGAGATAGAAAGGATTTTGAATCACAGTCAGATACGTATTTTCTTTAATAAACTTTCAATATATTRATTTTTAAATGAAATTTAGCTTTCATTTATGTCTCAGTTCCGAGTTACTGCAGCTCCTTCAGATCTATAATTCTGATAAGTTTTGATAAGTGTTAAAGCGTAACGGGAGCTTTCAAAAGACAGGAGAAAAATGAAATTCTCTTCTTGATAATTCCTCCCTGGGGCAGGCACCTTGTTCCTTATTAGGAGTTCATTCTGATCTCAAAGACAGATTCACCTGAGCCGTGGAGGCCTTTTTAATGTTTACTTTTAGATAAAGTATGCACACTGCTTTTATCTAAATATTTTCAAGGTTGTAAATATCAGGCTTTCCATAATCCAGTTCTACAAAGTTGCAAGGGAAAGCACAGCAGTGACAGGGGCAGAGAAGAGGACATTTTACATAAGCAAAAAGGGAATAAACAAATATTACGTACAATGTACCTTCCACATACTTAATGGCAACCAAATCTATGAGTTAATATTAAAAAAGGTGAGGGTGAGGGGACACGACAAGTAGGTGATAGTGCAAGGGAGGAGGGAGATKCAACATGCAGTGTGAAAGTTTCTCGCATAATAACAAAACCACAACATTCTGTACTGGTGTTTTAATAACTGGTGCCAAGCTCTGGAGTTTAAAGACACTGTCCTTATCCCATGCAGAATTACAACCTGATATTATAGGATTAAAGTTCCTTTATTCAGCTGTAGATGTTCTTGAAGCCTAYGTAGCACAGAACTGTGCCTCCTTAGATCTCTCTCCTAAACTTATCTAGAGAATGCAACATAAAACATGTCAGCAGACTTGGCCAAAAATGACTATGCAATAATAAAGAGGAGAACCCTTAAAGGTAACGCATTAAGGGCTAAGGAAACCAGATGGGCCAACTGAAAGGAAGACCATCTGAGATCTCACGCCGCAAAATATTCTCTAATTTAAGGGTCGAAAGTTGAAGACAGAAATCTGTTACGTTACTTTATTCAGTGGAAACAGTAAGTATTTATTGCCCCAAATAGTAACAAATTATTTGCCTACAATCCCAGCTGGTGCTGCCTTCAGTGAATCCATACTGTAACTCCAGGCTGCGATGACCGAGAAGCTGGCAAGAATATYTTTGTTCAGCTTGTTGCCACAAGCGTGATGGCTCGTCTCACTAGAGCCGATGAAGTCTTAACTCATTTTCATAATAAGGCTAATTAAGATGCAGCTGACTACTGTCTCCCTCTGCACTACTTACTGCAGGCTTGGTGTTAGTTTTAAGGGGAAAGGACAGCGAAGGAAGGAAGGTACCACCTACGCAGCCTAGAAGGCACCTTTTTCGTGCAGGCAGCAGCTCTGCCTTACCTGTTCTTTTAGCTGGAAGGCGGAGTGGTGGGGTAGCGTCCCCCCGAGTCAATGGAGTGGCAGGCAGAAATAAAACAAGGAACATTTTGAGGCTGGGAATTGGTGGAACGGGAGCAACCGTGAACTTCAAACCGCTGTCCGACCCTGAGCCRCCTTCCCTCCCCACAGACAGCTTCAGGTAGGAGAAACTGCCACCCGCCCGCCTCGCAGGCTGCACCCGGGCAGTGACTTTAATGGAAATCACAAAACACTCCTCCACAGCACGGTCCTGTTGTTTTCTTTTGATTTTTTCTACTTTTTGAGTTGTGCCGTGTGTTTCATGCCTCTCCCCGGTGCAGCTAAACAAAGTGCGCAGGGAGCAGCTGACCCAGTCTGWTTTCGAGAGACTTCAAGAGCTGCCACCCTCGCACGGTTCGGGTAAGYTCAGAACCGGGTGTCCAAATCGTGTGACTTTATAATGGACAGACGTGAAGATGCTTGAAATTACATAGAAACTACTTTCAAAACCTCTGTATTAAATCAACTACCGTCAGCCGGAGAAAATAAAATGCAWCTTATTTTCATTTAGTTTTCTGAGCCAAGTACATCCCCAAAGGGAAACCCATCATGAAGAGGAACAGCAAAACACCTTTGCTCCTATCCTCMTGGAAAAATAGCTTAAATAAATGTACAAACAGATGGATTCAAAAGTGACTTCCAACAAATAAAAAATTCACAACRGAAAACTTTACCAGAGAAACCTGGGCAACAGCAATAACTCTAGGAAAGTGCGAGCACTGAGGAGGAACTACACAGCAAATTCAGTATTTCTTTTTGGAATAGGACTTACCCGTTTAGACATCAGGTCAAAGCAGAGTTTATTCTCACTGGTGCCAAAGTTTATTATACCCTAGAGAAAGAAATAATTTATTGTTTAGAGACACAACAACATGTGCAGACATCACCTTAGCTATCACTTCACTAAATCGCCTCCAAAAAGCTTACCACGGAAAAGTCAAAACACAGTTCACATAAACTTCACCATAYGTAACTCGAGACACGTATCCGTGTGTGTGTGTTTACACATAAATCCCAGGCACTCAGCTGCTTAGTCAATGAACTGTAAATGAATATGTACTAACAGTTTATACTTCTTTACAGAATATGTTTAACTTCATCTTGAATTCAGTCACTGGTATGTATCTAACTACAAAAGAAACCTTAAAATAATTCTGAGAAAACCGAGGTTTACCCTTCTGCAGCAGTTTTAAACAAGGTTTTTGATACATTTCTTTATCTAAAAGCATTTGTTTATCAGTCATTACCATTGCACTCCACTGGTTTGCTCAGAAACCACATAAACATGTAGTCATGAAAAGTGGTTAGAACACTAAATTTTCCCCTCTGGAGAGATGACCCTACAGTTCCAGGTTTAGGATTTGGCCCTGCTTACTTAGTTCTACATTAGATCTTGAAGACTTCAAATCTACTAGCACATGTTCATTACTGGAAGAGGTTGGGTAAATAAATTTTTAAAAACGCGAAAGGAAATCTAAGCAACTGTACATTTACGATGTTACTAAAGTACAAGTCCAATTTTAGGTATCTGTCTGAAAAGCTACCTCCTACATAGACAACAGCTGGCAGAAGAGGCAGTTTGCGCCTCATAATGCACCTGGTAGAAAAACACAGTGAAGTTTTGGATATCTTAAAAATCTAGTTTTCACCTCCCAACACAGTGTGACTAAAGTCAGGGCTAATAATTAAAAATCTTTTAAAGTTTCAAGTAGTTCAGTATCTGAATGCAGAATCTATTTAAAAGTAATCCGCATAGAAATCATTATTTATATTTACTATACTTGTTACTCAGTAATAATTTGCCATGAAGTATTAACACTCAGCCTTTGTGCCACAAGGGGGGTATGATGAGCTACTTACAACTGAGCAGCCAAGCGTAAACAGGCAGAAAAAGTGCTGACTGTTAGTTAAAAGTAATTTAAAAAAAAGTCTACTACTTTGTTGTTGTATCTCCTGCACCCATCACCTGCAACAATCAGATATAATCAGATAATTAGAGATGGTCTTCAGAGGGCAACTGAGGTGACGAGGTGAAAGGAGGAACAGGAGCTCTGTGTGTTCCTGCAGATTTCGTACATCTTTCAAGGTCTACTACCGCTATTAGTAGATTTCCCTGATAGGGAAATCAGAGCGTGCAAACCTGAGCTGAACACGGCGTTCATCTTTGATATACAGATGATCTGCAAAGCTACTTTTTGTTTCTCTTCCTCAAACAAACAGCTTGACCCACCATGTATTAGTGAGATCAAAAAAAAACCCCCCACACTCTTAGYATATCTGTCAGCAAAGCTCTAAGAAAGTTTTTTTCCTAGCGAGAAAGCCAGGAAAACACTTTGAGGTTCTCACTCACATTGGGGTTCTTGTCTTCATCATACTTGTCAGCATGATAAGCTTTGTAGCCTTCCTCAGTGGAGCCACGAAAAATGTTGGCAATGTTGCCGCGAGCAGAGAGGTAGGGGCTTCTCTGGAATTCGCTGGGATTACAGAAGCCGTGCATGTCAACCCTCCTCTCGGCAAGCGGCCGAGCCCTCATCTCTTGCAGGTCGCCCCCTCCTCCTCCTCCCATTCCCGCAATTTCGGACAGTGCCTGGCTGAAGTCCAAGCCCCGAGGCATCGCAACGGAGGAGGAGGAGCCGCTATGGCTCTGCTTGAGGATGCTGAGCATCTGCGCGAAGACATTGAACATGCGAAACTCATGCTCCCGCTCCAGTTCAAACCGGCGCTGCTCCAGTTGCATCCGACGCTCCTCCGCGTCCAAATCTCGCTGAAATCGGCGTTCTTCCATCTGCAAAAAGCGCTCTTCCATGGCCCGCTGAGATGTCAGGGTCTTCAGCAAGAGATCATCGAGCGGGTCCTTCACGCGCTGGCCTTTCCGCTTTTTTCTCAGCCGATGCAAGGCGGAGAAGCCAGGCCGGGGAACCACGTTCTGGATCTGTGACGAGTTTGCCATGTTGGGCTCACTGAAACCTGTGAATACATATAAGCAAGGAAGAAAAATCAAACGTGCAGCAAGTAAAGTGGCGTGGACATGCTTTGCTGCCTTCCCCTGCCCTTCCTAGGAAACACCCTTTGATCTACTGCAGGGTCTTACAGGAAAACCAAAGCAAAACCTGTCAGGTACATCTTGAAGTTTGTGAGGTTTTTTTGAAGTTTAACTTCACMCGTTGGGCACCCCATTATGCTGCCAGCCCCAGCCCCGTACTCAGCCTCTGAATTAACCTGAATGATCATCAGTTCCCTCCACTGCACTAACTACGCAACCACCACGGCAAAGAGGACACAGCATTTCTTCCTGATCTCAGACGTTAACCTCACACTGGTTATCGTCTCTCTTCTTCCCCATTGTGCCGTGCTCTTCCATCAGCCTGTCCTAGACTGGTTTGAAAGCCCCAGGACTTCCAGATCGTATCCTTCCTGGCAGCCAAGCAATGGCAAACTGCACTTTCAGTGCAGGAGTCTCATCTCCTGTGAACAGATACGCTGTTTCTGCCAGTGACTTTGAAAAACATCTCCYTTCCAAGTCCTAATGAATAGTTTAGAAAGCCAGGCAATGATTATTCCCAAGTATTCYTCATTGTTGAGTGTCCTAAAAGATCAGATCTGGAAAATATTTTAARAGAACGCAAGGAAAGTTTCACCTGCAGGTTTATAGTGTAGCCATGGCAGAAGRGGGTCTCCTGATACAATTCAGCATGAGGACCGCAGACAGCCCTGGTGATGTTCAAATGATACCAAAAAGAACGCAAWTTTTTTTTCCAATAAGGTAAGTACTGACAGCATTATATGCAGAAATCTAGCACAAATGCCTAGCCCGGCTTATGGCAGACAYGCCAGCCCTTTGGATTTCATACACAATATTTAGCCTAGCGCGGTAATTTTAGATTTTATTTACCTGTGGTAAGATATTTTGGGAATGGCCAGAAGACTATGAATGCAGATACCAGCCTTCTACGTTAAAGCTTTTTGGGACATGGAAAAATAAGGATCCGAAAGTCAGGTGTCTATCTCTGCACCAGAAAAAATCTCTCTTTCTGGGGAACGGGGCAGAAACCTTATGCTATCCCTACCTGAAGGTGAAACACTGGTTTCAATGGGAATCTCCACCCTGGAGATGGGAGAGTCGTTCTGGGCCCTCTCCAAGAAGGCTCTCTCCATCTCATGTTCTTCRGGGGAGCCCTGCTGGTAAGACATGGATGGTGGGGGCTCTGGGGTCAAGCAGTGTTCATCAGAGTTCACCTCCTCACATTTGATTTCCATCAGTTCAGGGTGCTGGGAGTGTCCAAAGGGCAGGGCGGAGGAGGCAAACTGGTGATGGTAGGTCTCCACCATGCTGCCCTGCAGCACCTGCTGAGCCATCATGCTGCCGCTCAGGGAGCTGTAGGCCAGGGCAGGCCGGCTGGTCAGCACCCGGTCCATCACCTCGTAGAACTTCCACGTCCGGCCGCCCCGCGGAGCCTTGCTGTTGTCCTTGATCCGCCGGTACTCCAGCTTCATCTTCTTGATCTTCTCCCGGCACTGGTCGCCCGTCCGGTGGATGCCCTTCTCCCGCAGCACCTCGGCGATGCGGTTGAAGACGTGCTGGTTGCGCAAGCAGCTCTCCAGCTCCATCTGCACCGACTCGTCGGCCCAGAGCTGCAGCAGCTCCACCACCTCGGGGTCCGACCAGTTACTGCCGCGCTCATACTTCTTCCCCCGAAAATCCATCGCTCCCGGACCCCGGGGGGGTGGGGGTACCGGCGGGCGGGGGGCTCGGCTCCCGCCCTGCCCAGCCCCCCCGGACCGAGCCCCGCCGGGCCAGCGGCGGGAAGGGGCGCCGAGGGGGGCCGGGGAGGCGGCGGTGGCGGCGGCTCCC
>JASVER010000065.1:5420021-5504909 GCA_030449065.1 Oceanodroma leucorhoa
GCCCGCCCGGGGGGCCGGGCCCCCCGCCGGGAGGGGGCTCTCGCACCTTGGCCCTCGGGGGCGCCCGGGCGGCCCGGCCTCCCCCAGCCCCTAGCAGGCTGCAGGGCCGCCGGCACGGCTCGGCACGGCTCGGCACGGCACGGCTCGGCTTAGCCCATCCGCTAGAGCCGGGCGGAGCGAGCTAGCGGGGAGCCGGGCCGGCATGTTCACATCCGGGGTGACGCACATGCGTGCAGCCTTATTCCGGGATAACTTTAGTCCGTGCCAGGCTCTTGCCGCTCTCCCGGGCTCCGCGGGGTCCCTCCCCCACCCCTCCGCCCGCCCTGCCCCCGGCCCGGCGGCAGGCAGCGCCGTACCGTGCCGTACCACGCCGTGCCACAGCCGCGCCGCCCCGCTGGCCCGCCCGCCCCCGCCCGGCGCTGCCAGGCACGGCTTGGCACGGCCTCGCCCGCCGTCCCCTCCCCGGCTCCGGCCCAGGGCGAGGAGGAGCCTCCCCGCGGCCATAGCCGCCGTGGAGAGGCCGGTGCCGCTCACGCTGCCCCCGCAGGGCTGCTCCCCCGGGCGCGGTGCCGCGGAGCGGGGGGGAGGTTTGGGCCGGGGGGGGGTCTATCTACCGCCGCCCATCAGTTAGTTGCGTGGTTCAAATCCCTCCAGGAGCCCCYCCCGTCCTCTGCCGCATCCCTGAGCGGGGTGGAGGACTGCGGAGCGGGAACGGAGGGTTTCTTACTTTCCCTCTACATCACCAGGTCGAGTTCCCGGCGGGGGTCTGTGCTGGCAGAGCTCGGGTCTCCGCAGCGCCGTGCATCAGCCATGGGGATGGCCTCGGGCTGCGCGGCAGGACCGTCGGTTTGGAAATGTCAGTGCGGACCTGAGCCTGGCAGGGTAAGGACTGAGCCCTAAGGCAGCGGGTATGAACATAAAACCGGYCATTTGTGAGAAAAACAGAACGAAACACAGCGTGCCCATATCCTGTGTCACGGGTCTCACGGCTAGTGTGCAGGTTGTGAAGCACACGCTAGGTTCGTGATTTTCCTTTTGGATCAAAAGRTCTGCTTCGTCGCAGCACTGTGGGGTTTTTTATCCAACTTTATCCAACTCTTAGTAACTTCCCTCTGGATTTTAATAAATCACTCACGGCCTCTATAATTCCATTTCCCAGTCTGTGAAATGGAAATAAAAATCTTGATCTTTGTTATATTTTGTGAAATACTTTGAATACAGTCTCTAGGGAGGGGAAAGAGACAAGACTTAGCTTTTAAAATGATATTACCTTTCCTAATAACTTATGATCAGATAGTAGTTTGGATTTTGTCCAGTGGTCTGCTTAACTAGAGTTTGTACTTTCACACCCCCATAAGAAAGATGTGCTTTTACTTTCCTAGGGTTTTTCATGGGAAGGGCACTCTATGTTCTACAAATACAGACTTAATTATATAAGGACATTTACATTGACTGTGTACTGGAGTACACAAAGACCAGGGCAACAATGAATTGATGATAGAAGTTTAATAGTAAACGTAAATGGATTAAAGGCAGCGTGGAATAGTCTTTTTAAAAAGCTTTTCAAAGAAGCCCRAGAGCCTGTCTGCAGCCTCTTATACCCGAGGGCCATAACTTAGCCAGGCAGCAGTAGAGCATTCTCAAAAGTAACTCGACATATGCCCTGGCTTCAGAAAGAGCCACTATTTCAAAATGCAAGCATTAAAAGGGATGGAACCTAGATTCATGATATAAAACAATAATAATAAATCTTGAACTATTGTTCATGGTTCAGTTCTTTCCACCTTTTTGTGCCATGTGAAGTAGAAACCTGATTTTTTAAATGAAATTAAGAGCTTCCCTTGCAATCATGTGTCAGGCACGCATGGCATTGAGAACATCCTGTTACGCTGCTGAGATAATTGTTTGAGCCTCCAGTTCTTTGAGCTGCTTTTCCAATTCAGATGGAAAAGAGGACTGACGGGGCTGTGTTCCCAAAGTGCAAGAAGTGATGGTGTTGAAATGTGCACAGTGCAAGGCACCGAAAACTGCAAAACCAAAAAGACTGACTTTATTTTCTGAACTGGTTTATACACCTATTTTAGTGACGAAAGTGTAGGTGCCACCTGATTTGATGTAGCTAAGACAGGCTAATTCTTTTAACATTCGTTTGACAAGAACCCTTCTCTACCTTTCATTTTCATGCAGCAAGCTCAGGAATGCAAACCGAATGCTGTCATGGAGTACCTCCCTTATTCTCAGAGAAGTCCGCGCCCCAGTTTTGTCTCAGCAGATGACAGCCGAGTGCCGCAGTTACAGGCCATTCCCTCCCTGAACAAACTGCGTACCGCAACTCCTTTTCTAACAAGCCGCGACACGTGAGCCTGAAAATACCCCCTTTAAAWATGGTGTTAAGCTTCACTGTTTTGTTTAGTTTATTATAGGTCTCCAAGTCATTGATGCAACTAGTCAACGATCAGCTAAATCTTAGACAACAGTGATTGCCCTACACATTGCAGGCCATCAGAGCAGGGGACTGTGCTCTCCTGCCAGTGCCCGTAAGCAGTGATATTCAAAATAAATTTTTGTTAAATTTGGAGTCTAGCTCAATGGTGTGGTCACAGACGGCACTGAAATGAAAGCCCTGGAAGCCGAAATCTCTGTTTATTTACAGCACATTCGCAAGCCGAGCGGAAGGGGCCCGTTGCGTATCAGGCCTTCAGCTGGGAAATGTGACAACCATCACGGTGGTTTTGGTAGGGATAACTTTCACAGAAGCAAATGGAGGCCTTGCAAYTCAGTTAAACATCAGATGGCAACAATAAATTCTTTGGTTGTAACTACAGCAGCTTTTTTTTTTTAATAATTAAAAAAAAAAAWAGCTTTAAAATTAGAGAGGCCGTCRTGCTGCAAAGAGGATGGCTAATAACGAGCAGCAGTTTGGGTTAGCGTCTCCACAATCGTTCTGCTTTCTACCYCTCTCCCAAAGAAAGTCCTTCGCATCCCCTCCCAGCGGAGAGGGCGTTCAGCAGCTCCCGCTGCTGATGCACCCTGAGCTGAAGCTTTGCAAAGCAAAACCTCTCTGGCCTTTTGGCTCACGCCCGTCTGGACTCTGCGGGAGGAGATGTGGTGGGATGGAGGTGTTTCTGGCAGGCCTCCTGCCCAGGCAGGCAGCTGGGTGGCCGGGGCGGTGATGGGAGGAAGGTCCCTGCAGAGGGTGCTCCAGCCCCRGCTACCTTCCTCCAGCTGGCTGGGTCTGCAGCCTACTTCGGGTTTTCGTGGAAACCCACGGGTGGGAAGGGGCATATGCAAGCAGGGGGACCTTGGCAGGCCGGGAATGCATCAGCAAGAGATTTAACCAGAGGGTCAGTTGTCCTGTTTTCCAGAAGTTCAGTACACGGCTTTCCACGGTTTGGTATAAAAGGAAGATTCTGCTGCAGTGGAGTAAAACACAACTCTTTTCAACAGCCTCTCCTGGGAAAGGATGCTGGTTTGACTCCCACAGTGCTGTAGATCAGAGGAAGGTTACTTACTTCCCTGTACTGTAGTGGCTGCTGGCAGYGCTTTACTTAAAGTCCAGCAGCACCGTGACCGAAACCACAACCATCCGGTGCCTGTTTCCACACTGACTTGGAGTCAGGTGAGTTGAGCAGACTCGGGTCTAGTTCCTAAGAGACTGGTAAAAATTCTTTGCAATAATTGCAGCTTAGAAATCGAAGTCCAAATAGACCGTTGAGACAAAAACATCCTTAAGTCTCCCTAGTTTGGTAGATAGTATAAATAACTATGAGATTTTGCCATGTTATTGGACAAACCACAACAAATTGAAACTCTCTTAATTCTGTTAGTTTCTCTGGATCTGAGCTGACGCCCTGGCCAGAGATGGTGCAGAAGACCAGCCCCAGGCACTGTCTGGTCTGCAGCTCATTCCCCAGATTGCCAAGGGGCACTGAGCAGCTGAAGCCATCAAGCAGCATTTATTTTTACATTCTTTAAAACCTGACCATTGYAGAGAATTGCTGGAAAACACCCCTTCTGCTTCGCAAAGTTTTTGATATATAAATCTTGTTAGTAATATTGATTATCCACTCAATCCTCCTGCAAAAMCCCTCAGCCCAGCCCCTGAAAACCACAAAGTGATGACTGAAATAAAGCACCTAAACCTAAGGCAGGATCTCATAAGTACCAGGATCTTCCTTCCTAACTCATTACTAATTTTTCCATCTCTGTCTGTTTCTTTGGAGATGAGTTTATATCTCACTGACTTTCAGAGCAAGCAAGCCCCGACAACCATT
This sequence comes from Oceanodroma leucorhoa, assembly GCA_030449065.1. Taxonomy (NCBI): domain Eukaryota; kingdom Metazoa; phylum Chordata; class Aves; order Procellariiformes; genus Oceanodroma; species Oceanodroma leucorhoa. Next base: position 5,424,296 of record JASVER010000065.1, read on the forward strand.
ACAGATGCCTTCTCTTAGGCTTCTTATTGCATCGGCAGGCACAGTGGGGGTACAGTTGGCCTTGTTAAATGAAGACATCATTTTAATAAGCAGCTTCAGCACATGGACATGAGGGAAGAGAAGCAAAAGTTTCTGAGGGACTCATGCTCCCCACACATGCCCAAAGGGTTATTTAAGGAACTTYACAGTAAAGCCCACAGAGGGCAGTAGGACAGTCTTCAAAAACCTTTTGTAAAGCGGAGCCGGACAAGGAAAACTGCAGAAAAATAGAAGAGTTTGGTTATTAAGCACCTAGATTTTCTGGGACTGATTTTTTTGTGTGTGTGTCAATTTTGTGACTGATTAAACAGCACGTTGCATTTTCTGTGAAACTCTGGGCAGACCCACAGGACCTGTCCCGTTGCGGGCAGAGGGAGCTATTGGAAGCGCTGAGTGTTTTCCACCTCACAGTCAGTGTAACATCCACACAAACAACTGAGAAACTGTGTTTTTCCTACTTTCTGTGCAAATTACTTTGATAAGAGCCAGGCCTGCTTACTCATCCCATGCAACTAGTTCATGGTATTCCCTGGAGCAGGAAGCAGTGATTGGGTTGGGGGTGTTTTAAGTATTGGCTAACCCTGTGACTAATAACAAATAGAAATAAAGTGAATCTGAGTGTCTAAATTCATATGTTAGAGGGATTTGAAACGGGGAATGGATCCAGGTTCCCATGACCAAGCCTGCTTCTGCAATTTCAGGCCTGGATGGGACTAAAATGAAGAGAGGCCAATTCTCTTCAAAGATACCTAAATTCCCATAGATTCAGCTGCCATAATACAACTTCTGTAAGTCATGACTGAGTAAGTGTTTATGCTACAGATGAAATGGTGACAAATTTCAGGGCAGGAGTGGATTGCACTTCTGCTGAACTGCTGAGCACRCCACGTTAACTAGGGAGCGACAGGGTCTGCGTTTGATTCTTCAGGGTGAAGCAACAGTGGCTGRTGCCCCGGGCAAGAAATTAAACCCAGTGTGTCTATTAGGGCAAATAAATTTAACTTCCCGTATGACACTGACACTTATCATACTATACGTAGAGAAAGTTCTTGCAGTGCTTCACGTCCTGTGCACCCSTCCGCTAAGGCTTGCCAGGCACCTCGTGGCCAAGGCAAGCAAAGGTACTCATCACTTGCAGATTCACACGTACATTTAGTTTCTCTGCGGGGATGGTTGAAACCTTCCCTTTCTAAACACAGAGATTTTGCGTTGCCCTAGAGAARGAAACCCTGAGAGGCTTCACCATGAAGGACACACGGTGTGGCGGCTGACGAAGTGACCTCTGTTTGCAGCTTCTTCATGGTCACTGATACTGGAAGAGGACTGCAGGGAAAAACCGCACTGAAGAGAGKAAAGAAGAGGTGCTGGCTGTAGCTGGAAAATGAGCATTCAAAGTTGCTTGCCTCTTGACATGCTGTTTATATTAGCCAGTCATGCATTTTTATTTGTCTGGTTTCTTTCTTTTTTGGCCATTGCTGCTTCTTGGGCTGGCTTTGGTCTGTACTTTGAGTTCTTTGCAAGGAGACATGCAAACGTTTTATCCCTCTCTGCTGCCAGAAAACAATGTGGGTCATTTCAGAACTCACAGACACCGAGCCAAGAATCCCTCAGCCCCTTTTGTGGCCTCCAAACTCACATCCACAGATCAGAAAAATCTCGGCTTGATAAGATAAGGTTACTGGTTTTATCACAGAAAGTTATGTGTTTTGATGGTATTACCCTTTATCCTGAAAGAGATATTACAACAGTAGCTAATATGCTCGGAAACACAGCAACAACCTGCAGGGATATATGTGCTGCTATATTGCTCTGCAAAATCAGGACACGCTAACACCAAAATTGCATCACAGAGGTAAATACAAGAGAGAAAATTCCCCACGTAATGAGACAACAAAACCAGGTATCAACCTATTTCCCTCTCTGTGGCTGGCTGGACTGTGCCCTCCAGTTGCCATAATTTTTTTGTCCCTCTAGTTTTAAGTAAGGAGTATTCAGGATCCGTCACCATTTGCCTTAAAAGAGAAAAGCCAAAGGCAAGGAAAAGAGCAGGCTAACTGGCCCTTATCTGATGCTGAAGATAGACACAGAGACCTCCATGTTTGGTCTGATACAGAAAATAGTCGGGATTAAATTTCTAGATAAAACCATGGGTGAGAATTCCGTATTTTCATTTATAATAGTAAGGAGTTTACACCGCTTCTGCCTGAAATAACTACATGAGCTGAAATTGGGGTCTTGTTTCCTGGAGCATGACTAAAAGCCAAGCAGGATACTTCTAACGTGCCCCCAGCAAGACCTGTTCACTCACGCTGAGTCTTTTCTAACTGGGGGGGGGGGTCAGTATACTTTTTTGCAATTACAGGAGAAATTAAGTATTTATATACAGTGGGAAACCACGTACGTAAAGACGACTTTCCCACAGAGCTGTAAAGCTGGCCTGCAGCACCCACTGCTACGGGTGCTCTTGCTTTTCACAGGGCTCTGCCAGTGCAGCTCAATCCTAACGTGCCAGAGCCCCGCAGCTATTCTGCTCCAGCCTCACTGCACTGACAGCAGATCATTGTCCTCATCCTGACCTTCTTTTCTGCTCTGCCAGGCCCGAGAATAACAAATGATGCTAGCATTTACTGGTAGCCTTGTGTCTGAGGCCACAAAACTCGTATCACCGCTTGCCTTGAACAGAGARCTACAAAGGCAACATCAGCGTACCCATCCCGCTCAGCTGTGCTCAGCTTCTGCTTTCCTGAACCAAGTATAATCCTCAGAAGGGAACGTTTCCCTCCCATGTTGTCAGTGCTGTCTATCCTTTCTTAGTAACTGCTAATAAATAGTCTTTTTTTTTTTTAATGCTTTCCTTTGCAGTCAGCGCATGAGAGCTGGAGACCTTTCTGTTCTCCTTCCTTCCTTCTCCCCATCTTGTGCAAGAGCTTCAGTGATGTTGCCCTTAAAAAGTCCGTGATTGCTCCCAGGAGCATTGATTGTCCTTGTGTGACTACCAGCACACCCAGGAAACAGCCGGAGACTCTGTGGGACAACGTCGGTCTTGCTGAACTGTGTAACGCCAGAGCTGCCCGAGCTGTACAACTCCTTGGTGCCTCATCCAGCTATGCTCTGTTTATCTGAATTTGATGTGGCCCAGAAAAGAAGTTCCAATTTTTAAATACTATTTTAATGCAAACTTCCTGAGAACAGGCTGGGGAAATCATCGCTGTCTGGCTGTGCAAGGGAGTGAATGACAGGGAGGTTTTTGAGCTGCCTGAAATAAATTTTTAAGTAAGGCTAGCAGAAATTTTATGCTAACATTTGAATTCAAACAACCACATTGTATTGATTACTGCCTGGAAAGGAGACATAACCAGAAATTAGAATAGCACAAGGATCTGATCCTTTTAAGTAGGTATTTGTCAATGCTGCTAAGCGTCTATCTTCCCTTCAGGGTAGTGTATGGATGAAAAAAAAATGGGTCAGGGAAAGAAACGTGGGAGTGGTTGGGATGGAAGTCAGTTCTCCCAAGACTGGAAATCCTTCCCATTTCCCACGTGGACCCAGAACCAGAACCTGAAATCCCTTTAAAGCCGGTGGCCCCCAGACACTTAAATTRAAGTCGGGGAGAGGATCCTCTTGTCCTGACAGTTGTGCAACCTGTCCTTAGTATTTGGAGAATAAAATAAGGCAGAAACGGTCAACAAAAGTGTGCAGGTGCTGCTACCTTTGTTTCCAAAAGGGCTGCCAAGCACCTCTYTTCTTCTTTTCTCACTGCGCGATTTCTCCTGCCCCCGCCGCTTGTCTGGCACGGCCTGGCAGGGTCACTGCCCGGCCTGCTCCACGGCAAGGTTACCAATAGCTTGAGACTGGAAGAAAAACYTATTTGCCCAAAGGTTTCTCTGGTTTTCACAGCTATACCATCTGGGGTTCTCTGTTGTTCTTTTCTGTTATTTCCATCTCTACCTGTGGCAGCACTACCGTGACATAATTCCTGGAAGATGCCAAGTTTTTGAAGTCTCCCGTAAAAGACTCCAGGCCTCCCTAAGCAACCTATTCAGTGCTTCACTACATTTGGCATGGGAAGGGCTTCCTAATGCCTAACCCTTATCTCCCCTGCTACAATATAAGTTGTAAGGGAGTTTTCTTGTCCTATCTGCCACTGACACAGAAAACTGTCTTCTTTCCTTCACAGCAAGCTGAGAGGTTAGCGTACAGCCTTCTTTTCTCAACAAACTCCAAAAACGTAGAGAATATCTTCTTCTCTAGACTTCTGATTATTTTTGGTTTTCTTCTCTCAACTCTCTTAAACTGATGTACAGCTTTTGGGAAGTCTGGCATCCACAATTAGGCTTGAGCCAATACCCCACCGGTGCTAGGCAGAGAAAGGAGACTGTTTCAGAGACTATAGGCATGTCTGTTTGTCCTAGGATAATGTTGATCTCTTAACAGTAGCAAAGCATTTGAAACACATTCATTTTGTGATCCCTTCTAACCGCTAAAACCTTCCCTACCTGCTGTCCTGCAAGCCGTTGCCTACCTTGTATTTGTGCATGGATTATTCATTCCTATTTTGTGCCTGTCTGTATCAAATATCTTTCCATTCGGTCCTCCAGCACCTTTGAATTCTGACCCTGTTCTCCCGTCTGCTCGCATGCCCCCCGGCATGACGCTGCCATCAGGTTTGATAAGCGTTATCTCTGTTGCGCCTACGAAGCCATTTAATGACAAGACTGACTGAGCGGGGAGAGACCCTGCAGTCCCCTCATTGCTCCCTCCCCGTTTCACGCAGAGCTCCCAGGGCTGTTCAGTGAATAGGCTTTTCCGTGGGGCTGTGCACCCATATTCCACCAGTTTCACCTAGGGCGTGTGTCCGTAGCTGGCTTATGAGTATCATGTGAAGGAGCATGGAAAACCTTACCCAACTCAGAATATAGGACATCTCCTTTTTCTGCCCTGGTTGGTGACACTGTCAGAAAAAAGAGGGCAGACTGCTTTGATAGGATTTCTTCTTGACAGGCCTGCATGCCGGCGACTTATCACCTTGTTATCTTCTATATGCTTACACACGGCTCGCTTGTTCCACTTTTTCCAGGAATTGGAACCGGGGTGACTACTACCCAGTTCTTTTCACCTCTTTCTCTCCTTTCTTCAAAGACCATCATTACATGCACCCTTTTCCTACATTTTGGGATCTCATCCATTTCCCATGATATCTCAGAAATAATTCCTAACAGTTCTGCAGCTGTCTCAGCCCGTTCCCTCAATGCTGGACTTCATCGAGTGAACATGAAGACACGTATCTAAGCAGCGCCTGAGCAATCCTTGGATTGCGCTGTGTGCCGAGAGGTGCTACAGAAAGCCAGGTCTAATCTGTCAGAGGTCCGTTCTCTCCGACGCTGGTCCTGAGCCAACCCAGTCCTCAAAGCAGAACAACCACGTCCGTGCAACGCCGGCTCTGACCTCATTATCTCTGCCAGACCCCACTGTTTCTTCTCCCTCTCTGCGTTACAGTGCGTTACGGTGGTGCAGACCCATCCAGGAGGCTGCCACACAGCTAATTAGATCTGCTGGTCCTGAGCTGGTTTGGTGCAACATGGAGCTCCTCCATCCCAATAKCCAGTGTATTCTCCCCCACCAGCCAAGTAACGGTGAGTTGACTAACAGTCATCCCTCTACACTGGTCCAGTTCCCAAAAAGTTGGCAGAGGGGAAAAAATTACTCTTAAAAATATAGCTGTTGGTCATCCCAATCTTGTTTTCTACTGTAGAATAGGCAAATGCCTCATGTGTGTTTGTGACTGTAACCTTACAACACAGTCATACGGCTTGCTCCCACTTCACATCTAAGAAAGTTAGGCACAGAGCAATTCAATGACTTGTCACAGGTCAAAAAGGAGATGTGCGGAGAAGTACCAAGAGATGCTGGCTGCCTCCTCTGAGTTCAGTGCCCCACAAYGACAGCAGCATCATTCATCCAGAACTAGGATACCCAGAAATGAACTATACCCATTGTCTAAAGCAAACAAAAATACGTCCCCATACCTTACAGCTGAAGCAAAACACAGTTGGAGTAAGATACTAATATTTTGCTCTTACCTGTGGACTTTGCTGGCAGAAATAGAAATGGGCTGGTGGATAGTCAGTCAGATTTTGCCTTATGATCCTGGGCACAGCTGTAGTTATAACTCTGGCAAAAAGGCTGAGGAAGTGCTCTCTTTTGTGTTTGTTTTCTTTGTCAGGTGTGCTCATTAGGCTCAGATTGCATCAAGGAGCTCCCAGAAAAGCATGTGTGAGAATCACACACACCCCCCTTGCAAGGTTTTCCCAATCAGAGGCCGTGTCCTTGTGCCCTTGGCTGGGGTCACGTGCCTTCCTTGCCGTATTTAAAGAGCAGCATGTGCACTGGTTATCAATCATTGGGTGTGAGCCTTCTGGGGTGGAAGAGCATGTTCAGAAATCACAGCTATTGCTAGAAATGTCTGAAAATTTGATTCCTCCGAGGCTGACAGGGCTTTTATTGCATTAAGGAAGAGAACAGAGTTTGTTTTGCAATTTTTTGGCAAACCTTTTCTTTGAGAACTCAATCTCAGTTCAAACTGTGCTGTGTTCAGTCATTTTAACTGTATGATGTTTACTGAGCTGTTGTTAAACAGTGATTCATCCTAGGGAACCTCACAAAAGGTTCTAAAAACATTTAAGAAAATACTTCTGGATCTTCAAGTGACAGGCTGTTCAGCTATTCACTGGTCCAGATGCCAATAGCAATCAGATGTCAGTGCCTTGAAGAATGCCAATGCTAACTATGTTTTCCAACCCCTAACTTCAGATTTGCAAAGACTAGAGGGTTTCTGCAGAGATCACCTCCAAACAGGAGACTGTCACAGCAAATTCCCATCCCAGAGCCTGAGGGAATACTTGAGACCCCTCTCTCCAAAGCTAATAAATCTCTGGCAAGTTGAGGCCCAGCACCCTTTGCAGGGTCTCTCAAGCCTGCTGAAAGCCAGCCTTTGCTGCTGACATGTTGACATCATCTTCCAAATATGATACATGGTGGGAGCAAAAGAATCTGCTCTGGTTTTGTAAGTAATTTTTAAAAATAGTAGGTAAGTGTAATGCCAGCGAACTGAGTCAGGTCCTCATGCCCTGAATACAGCCAGAGAGGGCATGTCATGCTCAGCTGACAATGGAAACTTTTCCCAKGCCACCCTGCCATCGTTGCGCAGCTTGAAACTGGTGGGTGCAAGAGATGAAAGACATTTTTTCAGTCTCTATTTAAGACTTCAATGCATCTGACAAGACTTYAGAAAGGGAACTGCTTTTGTGCCATGGGGCTTGTGCAGCAGAAACCGAGCAGAGGCCAGTTCCACCCAAACCTCCCGTCCGGACTRCTGGAACGTGTCCAGGGCCACCACCACCCTAGCTGACACAGGAAAGGAAATGGAGATCACCAGTGTTAAAGRCATGAGCTGCTTGGCTTGAACTTGAGTCAGGTGTCTATAACCAAGGCTGTAGTGGCAGCCTCCATCCTTTGTAAATCAAGGACAGGTGGGAGAGAGGAAAAATGATCTCACCTGCAGTACTATCATAGACTTACAAACAAGAGCCTTCACATCACATTCCCAATTTCTCAGCCTTTCAGTCYGTCCTGTTATCATCTGACTGTACACTCCAGGAGTATCTTCCCCACCCTTAAGAGACTTTGTTTTAATTGAACTCAAATTCGAGTCTACCCTTTAAAAATTATCTTACTGGCCACATTTAGTTCATGTTCCTTCACCCCTTCTCCTCTGCAGTTTTGGATCCATTGCAACTGAATAGGGTAATCATCAAGGAAGACACACATAAACCTTCCCTTTGAAATGTGCGCATTATCACCATCTTTCTTCTCTCTGCTTTCCTGTTTTTCAGGAAACTGCTTTGGTTCAGAAGTGACCAAAATTACGGTAACTTTTATGACGGAAATTAGTTACATTTCAAGCCAGTTATTTAGAAATGATGACTACCTCACAGAAAAACCATTAAGTCTGTTGCTGGCCCAGAGGTCCTGACTGAAGCAGGCTGTTTGTCCCACAAGGAAACCTGCCTCTTTCCAATTGGAAACAGGAAATATTTTGGCAAGCAGAAGCAGCATACATGGAAGTGTGTTTCTGCCTGTGCTCAGGATGCTTCAGTCTGATGGATGGGATTTCATTCACTCTATCTCCATGAAACTCCTTAAACTTCACTAAATTCAAATATGCAAAAAGAGAGAAATGAGGGTATAGTTATGTTCAGAGAGACAGCACAGATTTCCAAACCAGCTCTCCTCATTAGCGTACTTCGAACCTCTTTGTCTGCAGACAGAAGGATGCCTCTTTCAGAGAGCACCAGAGTCTGTTTAAGCTAATATTAATCTGCTTCAATACTAGTAGCTAGTTTTAAACCACTCCAAATCTCATCTGCATTACCAACCTTTGAGGCAGGGGCTTTGCTAAATGGCAGCAGTTGCTCAGTACCCGGAGGCAGCATCGTCTATCACTTACATGTCTCCAGGAACGGAAGGCACTGGCGTGGAAGACCTCCTGCGCCAAAGCAGGAGTCACCTCTTAGCTGCGTTGTCTCACCAGGCGCTCTCCTGTGCTCCAAACCACTGGGGGAAGAGTGAGAGGTCATTGCTGTCTCCCTTCCAAACCCAGGAACAAGCCACGTGCCTGTCCCACGCGGAGAACGCGCCAGATGCTCCCAAGTGATGCTGGGGGAAAAAGCGCAGGTGATCCACTGATTAAGTGGTCAAGGTCTGGCCTCTGGTCCAAAACCAATCGTAGTTATTTACAGAACAATTTGCAAGAAAGGAGGAAGAAAAGAAGTTTTGTTTACAGCTTTCATAGATTTTTCCTCCATCAGCTGCTCAGTTAAAAGAAAAATATGTGTATTAATATACACAAAAATATGTAATTCCCTGAGGTCCCCCATTCCAATTAATAAAACCAGAAATTAAAACCAGCATCTGTTTTCCACCAAATATTTTATTATCAATATATTGAGTTAGCAAACATTCAAAACCAGTCATCCTGACTTCCCCTTTTCCAGGATACTTGCCTTAAAGCTCCCATTTTTGAGAAATAATAATAAGTTTACTGTTTTTTCAGGATGTTAGKGAGTTTAGATTCACTTTACTTCTAGCTTCACACTACAAACACAAGAATTAGGAATGCGTTCTTTAAATATGAATAAATAAACACTGATTTCCATGGAGCTGGGGCATTAAGAAAAGTGAAAACAATCACAAAGTTGATGATAGAAAAATCCAGACTTTGGCAATGCAGAGCTGGTTCACTTTCTCTCCCATTTGCATTCAGTCAAGCTGTTGGCTTAGCTCTCCCTCTCTCCCTTTCCCTCCCTCTCACCCACTGGGGATATTTATTCACGTATGACCAGGCTTCAGATGTTTCCCATAAGACTGATGAGCTAACAAGTAAAATGTTGGGCCTGGGCTGGTGCAAAGATATTGTATGTCTGTGTAACTAGTAGCCCTCTTTTAATACTCGCTTGTAACCCAGAAACAAAGAGAACAGGAGCGCTTGATGTTGCTGAGAGTGTCTTGGGCAGAGGCTGGAAGCAGGCGGGCAGTGTTTGTCCTCCCTCTCCCAAACCACTTCAAGGCCTTGGGCCAGCTGATTAAATACAGTGTTGTTCTTTCTTGAYTAGAGAAGTGTTAAAAACCTTTACGATGGGCAGGAGGCAACTGGAAGATGCAGCATGCTCTAGCCCTACCAGGCAGGGCGAGCACATACAGGCAGCCGGTCTTCGTCTTGTCTCGCTCATCTGGATGTGAAGGACCCTCCATGTGGAGTTACTCCAGCATCACTGAGGATAAATTGGACCTCTTTCTCCAGAATCCCATTTGCTTTCAATTTCCTCTACTGCCATCACGTCCAGGGCATGTGGCAATGGAGGAGAAAGAGCTGCTTTCATGGACATGTCCAATCTGAAGGCTTGGAGCTTGATTCATACAAGCGTTAATGTCCAGAAGCTACTCCAAACCTCTGGTACTTTTTTCAGACTTTGTGCTCTGGTTCACAGGTTCTGTCAAAATTAGCTGCAACAGTATAAGTAAGGCAGACAGTCCTCGCTGTCTGCTTTACTTCTCTGCTGAAGATCATCGCTCCTACAAGTTGTGGTAACCTCYGGCAAACTTCTGCATCAACTTCTAAGAGAGGTTTAGAAGTCTCTGAAACCTTTGCAGACAAAGTCACTGGTGCCAGATTCAGAACTCATAGCAGTAGGTGACGTTTGTCTCAACAAAGATGAGCAGTRCAGTGCCTGTGCTCCAAGTGAAGCGTGCTTTGCCGTAATTTCTCTCCATGTTCGTAGAAAGCACTAAAAGATTAAAAGAGAACGAGATGAAAAAACACAAAGACGCTGATCTTCAGTGAAAGAAGTTGATCTGTGCTAGGAGGGGTCTGGGACCCTACTGAACTGAGAAGTCACCACCACACTGTGATCTTTCAGTGGTCTGGGGTTAGAAGTGAGTTGAGTGTGGTGGTACCTTACCTCTGATATGAAACTCAAGTGAGATGCTATGTTGATCACAATGGTTGATAGTTTAAGTATAGGCCTTTCCCAGTCTGCTCCAAGRCTTTTGTGATACATCTTTTTCTGCACATACTACATAACCTCATTTTATTCTGAGGGATATTCAGAACTTTTTGGTGACACAGCTTCATTGCTTTYTCCTAAATATTTAGCTGTGCAAGCTCATGCTGTTCAGGTCTGGAATGTCTCAAGATGGAAGAGGGAAATGAGACTGCCTGGAGCTGAGCCCAGCATTTCTCTGGCAAATGTACATCAAATAAAACAAAACATTTACAGACATAAATAAGAGATGAGAGATCAGAGGGGAAGAKGAGGGGGGAACCCAGATCTCTCTCCCGCTGTGTCCAGCTTTAACTCAAACACAAATATTAGAGACGGGGGGGAAAGGGGCGGAGGAAGAGGAGAAAATGATACACAGAGAAGAATGTGAAAAAGCTGTACGTTCCAGAACAATCTCAAACCTGCCAGGGAGACAAATGGGAATAAGCAGGTAACAGTGTGTGGCCTTTTATGGGAAATCTTCCATTCATAGGAATTCTCTTCATTCTGCATGACCATGTTTCACTGGTCTTTTTTCCCACCGTTGGCTGATTCTGGGTTCACAGGTCCTCTCTACAGTTAACCACAGCAAATATTTTCAGCAAAAGTCACTTTGCATCTCACACAATATTGGAGAAGAAACCTAACAGAGACCTACCAAGGGAAGCCCCAGAGCTAATAGATTTACTTTAATAATAAAATGAYCTCTTTTAAACCAGCATGTTTAAGGCAAGTGGAAAAGGATGCAACCTTTCATCTACAGATCAGAAGGCAATTAATCATATAATGGTTTGGATTGGAAGGGACCTTTAGAGGTCATCTAGTCCAACCCCTTCAACTAGATCAGGTTGCTCAGAGCCCCGTCCAACCTGACCTTGAATGTTYCCAGGGATGGGGCATCYACCACCTCTCTGGGCAACCTGTGCCAGTGGTTCACCACCCTCATYGTAAAAAATTTCTTCCTTATAGCTAGTCTAAATCTACCCTCTTTTAGTATAAAACCATTCCCCCTTGTCCTGTCGCAACAGGCCCTGCTAAAAAGTCTGCTGCCATCTTTCTTATAAGCCCCCTTTAAGTACTGAAAGGCCACAATAAGGTCCCCCYGGAGCCTTCTCTTCTCCAGGCTGAACAACCCCAACTCTCTCAGCCTTTCCTCATAGCAGAGGYGTTCCRTCCCCCTGATCATTTTYGTGGCCTCCTCTGGACCCGCTCCAACAGGTCCATGTCTTYCCTGTGCTGAGGRCYCCAGAGCTGGAYGCAGCACTGCAGGGGGGGTCTCACCAGAGCAGAGCAGAGGGGCAGAATCCCCTCCCTCGACCTGCTGGCCACGCTGCTTTGGATGCAGCCCAGGGTACGGTTGGCTTCTGGGCTGCGAGCGCACATTGCCGGCTCGTGTCCAGCTTTTCCTCCACCAGTACCCCCAAGYCCTTCTSGGCAGGGCTGCTCTCMATCCCTTCATCCCCCAGCCTGTRWTGATACTGGGGSTTGCCCYGACCCAGGTGCAGGACCTTGCCCTTGGCCTTGTTGAACCTCATGAGGTTCACATGGGCCTACTTCTCAAGTTGGTCCAGGTCCTTCTGGATGACATCCCGTCCCTCAGGCGTGYCGACCGCACCACTCAGCTTGGTRTCATCTGCAAACTTGCTGAGGGTACACTCGATGCCACCATGTCACTGATGAAGATATTAAACAGTACCAGTCCCAATACGGACCCTGACAGACACCACTCGTCACCAATCTCCATCTGGACATTGAGCCRTTGACCACTACCCTCTGGATGCATCCATCCAACCAATTCCTCATGCACCAGACAGTCCATCCATCAAATCGGTACCTCTCCAGTTTGGAGAGAAGGATGTTGTGGGGGACCGTGTCAAAGGCCTTACAGAGGTCCAGATAGATGACATCKGTAGCCCTTCCCATGTCCACTGATGTAGTCACTCCATCTCTCTTTCAAACTTCACTTTTCTTTCTGATGTGGTCAATGAGACGGCAGCTGTGGTGGTGGTTTCTGGGTGGAACAGAACTGCCCCCTAAGAACAGGATTAATATCTGCCACTAACCAGCACCGGGTGAGAACTTGATTGCTATGGCCTCAAGAAAGAGTCAAGGAGATGACAGAAGCAAAAGGATCTGCTTTCATTCCAGAGGTGTCCTAAGATAACAATGTTTTCATGGACTTTGACTCAATGTGTTATGTTCTTTCAGGGAATGATAGCTTTAACTTACTTTCCAAGGCCAAAACATCACTGTAGCCATATTCCTTCTAGAAAGCAGGAATGTTTGGGAGTTGCTCTCAGAGATGCATAAATAGGTGCTGATAATTTTTTTCAGTTTCCCCATAATTAGGTGAGATTGGGATAGGAATGCTCACCCAGATAAATTCWAAATACCCATTTCAGCAAAAAAGCAGCAGGTGGAAATCTGGCATAAGCAGTCATTTTCAGCATAGAAGTATCTGAACTAGGGTTTGCATCGTTTACCCCTGRCATCAAGAAAAGGCAACTTTAAGACTCTCAGAAGGTCCTAACTTGCAGAGACAACCGGGCAATGGGAGACTAGGCAAACTGGTGTTTACTGGTGTTTTAAAAACAAAATTAAACCACTTACAAATGATTCAGTAAAAATATTGCTCAAATTTCAGCAGTGGTCAAAACCAATCAATCTTAAGGCATACTGAAAAGACCACAAGGATAATACTGAAAATRTAATGGAATTTTATAGGAACGATAGTAGTCCATTCTCTGAAATAACTGTGTTCGGTTTTCTTTTTCAAAAGAAACAGCCAAAATAAAATAGAAAATTATGAAGGAGGCACTAGGAGGATATTGGAAAATTATCCATATAAAAACATAGAGAGGGATCCAAAGAAATGGTTCTTTTAGACGAGAAAGCAAGCAGGTGAGCAGGGATATGAGAGGGAAGACATAAGCATAGGTGTGGAAGAGATCATTTAGGCATACCTAATGACCTCACTTTAAAATGCAAAAAAAAAAAAACCCAGAGAGCACCCAGTTAAAGAAGCTCCAAGTGTAAAACTGTCCCACCCACCCAGGGCTTGCCACTCACGAGTGGAACAGATAGAGCTGAAGCAAAGTATTTGGAGTGATGATGGGCAGAGCAGAGCTGCACAGATGGCTCCGCAGGAATTGGAAAGACACGGCCCTTGTCTTGAGACCTTGCTTGAGACAAAGTGCTCACGGGAAGGCAGAAAATCCAGCGGAGATTTATGCAAACAGCAGAAGTCCTCTCCGTAGTTAAACGTGGTTATTAACATGGTGCTACCCCGTGTCCATTTTAATAGCATTTGCTGCTGTCCCCTGAAGCAGCGAAGGGCTGGGCACAGCCATGAGCCCTTGGTCTAAGCCAGTGCGGCAATCAATGCCTGCCCTTGACCCCTGCTAGACTGGCACTGCCCTGAGAAGGTGCTGGTAGACATTTCCTTTCCTAAAACCACTTCCACTAAGGGAAATACGTTTTTCCTTTCTGGGTCCCAGTGGTTTTCCTTCGTCTTTCCCACTGGAAAATCTCCCAAGGATTCACCAGTATTTTGCTGAGGAAAGCGCCCGCGAGCGGTACCTGCTGCAGCACCGGACAACGGGGCAGCCTCCCGCCCCACTTCCCTGGAGCAGCCGAATTTCTGCTGCCACAGCCTCACGTTTTTGGGAGAGACAGCCTCACATGCCAGGTCCATCAGAGGGGCTGCCACTATTCACTGCTGAATTTGAATTAACAAAAGGCTTTTTCTATTCATCGTTATTCAACGACTTTGGAATTTTCAAGAATAGAACAAATTGTAATGACCAAATTTCTGCATTCACGACAAACTAGCACCAACAAGGGGATAATTAGTCAGATGAATTAGTCTGGGGAGAGAGAGCCAATCAAGGAAGCGTGTGTTTAACAGAGCAATCACAGAGCTCTAGAGATGGGCTCGCGGGTGGATTTTCCAGGGACCGGGGGAATTACTGAAGCAGCCAAACCAGCAAACAGCTGCAGTAACAAAAGCACAAACCAGATGCCAGGCTGTATGAGCTCAGAAGAAAATACGAATGAGGATCTGACGCTGAACGAGGCATGGAGCTCTGACATCAACAGCGTTGCACCAGGAATGCGCTCGGCCCCTGCGCAAACCCAGCTCCGCCAGAATTCCCCCGGCAAATTCCCTGCGACTCCCATCCAAACCCTCTGCCCTTTGGAGACTCCCGACCCCTCTCGTGTTTTTCTGTCGAGGTTACGAGGGGGTGAAAGCCTGTTTTCCACTTCGCGTCCCATTGCACAGAGCACGGCATCTGTAGCAATTAAACCCAACCGGCTTTGGCTGCTTTGAACCCAGCAGCTGAGCGAAACCCAGCCCGGAACCGGGCAAGGCGCCGCTGGTTTGGGGTTTCGTTACAAACTGCGGTGACGGCCAGGTCTGCTCAAGTTCACAAATGCTTTGTCAAACTGGGTTATGCTTTGATCAAGTCTGACTGTTTTGAGAGGAAAAAATGTGCAAAGGGGAGAGATCCGGAGCCAGGTTTTTTCTCAGAGGACTTTGTGTGGGAGAACTCAGTAAATATCCAGGCAGCCAGAGGTGTCGGGAATTTCGCTCCCATTTCCATGGGTGGGCTGGCTCTGACCTGGAAGTTCAGGTCACGGTTCGGACAGGCACCTGAAWGTCTTGATCTCGATAAGGACGAGCAAGGAGGACTTGCCCAAAGTCCCCTTCCAGAGACAACTGCGTCGGAGCGATAACGAAGCCAAACGAAGCCCTGGAGGAGGGTTTGAAGCTCAGCCCCATCTCRGACCTGCCTGGCCTGGGGCACTCGCTCCGTGAGGACAACCTTTCCGCTAAGACTTCTATAGCCTGGTAAATATTGTAGAAGGCGGTGCACCATGTACAGTTTCACAGCTCTGTGTCAGATCCCCAAAGACACCAGACACTGAGAAGAACAAACGTTTTTCAAACCTCTGGCAACAACAAACCCCTGACCTGGGCTTTTTGCATTTTCAGGGGRGGTCTGAGCCAGCGGAGGTTCTGGCAGGAGGCGGCAGCTTTATGCCCATCCCGCGTAGTCCAGCAC
Organism: Oceanodroma leucorhoa; assembly: GCA_030449065.1. Classification (NCBI taxonomy): domain Eukaryota; kingdom Metazoa; phylum Chordata; class Aves; order Procellariiformes; genus Oceanodroma; species Oceanodroma leucorhoa. The sequence goes on from JASVER010000065.1 coordinate 5,439,999, forward strand.
GCCGAGTCACAAGGGACGTTTGCTCTGCAGAGACGCTGTGTTTCGATGCACGGATGGCCCTGCGGAGCATATCACAGTACAAACAGAGAGCAGATGGAGCCTGAGTAGCCCATGAGACTTYTCCAGCTGTGAGTCTACAGAGAGCCAAAGAGGAAACCATGACAGCTGCTGTCCCCAGGGGACCTGCCAAAGCCCCAGGCACCACCCGTAGACCTGGGAAGAGGAGCTCAGCCGGCTGCGCTCACCCTCCTCATCATCCCTNTGCTGTCCCCAGGGGACCTGCCAAAGCCCCAGGCACCACCCGTAGACCTGGGAAGAGGAGCTCAGCCGGCTGCGCTCACCCTCCTCATCATCCCTCGTTTGCTTTGTGCTAAACTGGGTGGGRAAAGTTTTCTCCTTTCTAGTCTATYCTTCGTGACCCAGTCTATYCTCTGTTCAACTTCTGCTCTCCTTCCCTTCTCCTCCGCTCTGGATGTCACCTATGTGTTGCCCATACCAATCACTGCTTGTAAGTAGTTGGGATGATGTGCAAGGGCAATTCTTGCTCATCACCCATGTGCCTCAGCTTAACAACCAGGACTCACTCGATCTGAAACACAGGCTTTAAACTCAACAGTTTCTGCTGCAAATAACARTCTGAGAGGTCCTATGGGTTACATAGGCTGCCAGAGAGAATATTCACACAGATYATGCAGTTAGGTAAAGCTAGTGCTTGCAAAGGGAAAAGCTACTCCAGGCCTTCCAAGTACACTAGTTTCAAGGGATTCATCCTTAYTCCCAAAGGATTAGCTATTACAAGGATTAAAAGCTACAGAAACAGGACATAAAGAAAGTGGAAAATGAAAAAGTGGGGCAGGCATATTCTTGACCTACTCTATTACCTAATTCCTTTGAAAATTAGAACATTGAAGCCTCTGGTAATCATTTGTTGGTTTTTTTATTATTATATGCCTTCTCAAAATATTTGAATATATGCTATAGTTTTCACCCATACTTTCAGGGGTTACAGGAAAAGAAAGGTCTCCATACAGAGTGATATCGGAGCCAGCATGGAAAAAAATCTCTGCAGCGTGGGAAGATTGAACTGAATTTAAAAAAAAAAAGTTACTGACTCAAGAAAAAGGGGCTGAACTGCTTTTGCCATGAGAAAAGGAACAGAGAAAAAAGGATAAAGGAAGGAAAGGAAGTAGGACAGAGCTCACTGGGGAGCACAGTAGCCAACCTGACTTGCCAGTACTCTGGCACAAGTGCAGCGGGGGTCCAGGACCCAATTTGCTGTCCCCAGGGGTCTCTTGCCCTAGATCTGGCAGGGTCAAAACCTTCCTCAGCTAATCCTGAAAAAGTCAAATCTGCGGTGGCGGGGGAAGGGATGCTATTCTGCAAAAGATTTTTTTGACAGAGTTTGAGAAAATATATCATCATGTCCTGAAGGAGAGAAGGGACAATCCTGGTTAAGATCTGTGGGTGATGACCTCTGGGATGCTCTTGCTCAGTTATGGGTAGCACGTTACCAGTAAGACATTGTCAAAGTGGAAATTCAGAGAAGAGAAACAAACAGGAGAGRGAAGACTGAGCTAGACTGTCAGAACTGATCTGTCTCTGTCATTTGGCTGAGAGACAAAACAGATATGCTAGTAAGTCTGCAAATACGGCAAAAATAAGCAGAAGATTTTTTTATGCATGTGAAAAGGACTTAACTAGAAAGAAAAAAAAGAAAAATGTGACTAGAGAAAAATCATGTAATACAGTAGGTCTGAAAGCTTCAATACAAGAGTATTTTTCAAGTTAGACTGGCCAAGATACTAAGAAATCCTGCCGAGGGACTGGGTTTGTTTTAGCAGAAGAAGGGACAGGAGGGAAAAGGAATGATCTGTGATTCTGGGAAATAGCAGAGCTCTGTTTCATGGCATGTGAGGAAAGGGCGTCAGGTCCTTGCATAATTTCAAAGACCTAAATGCTTTTTCTGGAGTACCCAGCGCTGATGGTCTGGGGAAGTTATTCCATTTCTTGAGCGAGGATTTATTGGGAAAGAAAATGTAAAGAACAGCACTGCATCCAACTCCCTGCTCTCCAAAAAACTGCATGTTTCCACAAGAGACGTGGCATTTCTTAGCTGCCCACTGAATCCCACCTCTCCACCCCACTCCATGCCAGCCCGTCTGCTCCAGCCTGGAGCTCACAGAAGTTACTAAACCGCTCAAGTGCTGAAGTAACGTAAAAGTACACAYGACAGAGGAAAGGTTGCGTGAAGGCATCTTTCATCACCAGCTCTGTTTACCTGTCCAGCACTTCTTCTTGTACTTCACTCCCCTAATTGAAGCCTGACCTAAAACAACCTGTGTTTTTACAAAAACCTTCCACCCGAGTGACACAAGTAATCCTGCTGATTTCAGCATGCAGGAAGAAACCACTCGATATAAGCAACAATAATGAAATCAGGCCCTAAAAGTTCAAACTATGAAAAATGGCACTAGTGATTCATTCTGCCGGGTGACTCCTCGTTTAGGACGCTGAGAAATACAGCTCTGCTTGGAGGTGATCTTTGTGTGTGAGTGCACTAGGAGGAAGGATGACGGATGTACAACACCATCTCTCAGATGAGAAGAGAGAAAACCTGCAATGCACGTCGGTGTGAGATCTGACTTCTTCCCAGGGTCTCTCCAGATTTCAGCCTCTGTGAAATCTTTGAGTCGCACCAGATCGGTAAAATCCCGAAAGCAGTCTGTGCGTGTATCCAGATAGCTGAGCCGTTCAGTCCATCTGCTCAGAGTTCAGCACTTCGGAGTGCCCGGGCGGCACAGCGTTAGGTGGAAGAGGAGAGCTGGGCAGGCAAGTGATTACAGTGTGGGACCTGCAGCGGAGCACTTTAAATCACAGACACGGAAAGAGAGGATTCATCAAAAAAAAAAAATAAAATATTAAAACCCCCCCCAAAAGTAGGGAAAGGCCTGGGCAGCCCTTCGGAACCCATGAAGCAGACAAACATACTTAAGCCTTTGCATTCTGCCTCAGAGCAGGGCTGCACGCAGGGCTTTCCCGGCAGCGGGGTCCTGTGCCGAACAGTGCCTGCCGGCAGTGGTTGGGAAAGCAAGAAGCGCCTCGTTCATCGGAAGGCAGGCGGGCAGGGTGGCAGGTCCCCCAGCCCTGCTAGAGCAGCTGGGGACAGGGGGACACGGTGGCAGCCGCTCCGCAGAGAGGGGGGGGAGCGCCCGAGCAGCGTAAAGCACTGCACTGGGGGTGGGAGATGGGAAGAAGCAAAGCGCTTTGCCGGCTTCCACAAGAAGGGAATAAAAAAGACAAAATGAGAGCCTTAATTGCAGAGTAGAGATGTATCATCCCCTCTGCTCTACACCCCTGTAGGGATGTGCCATGCAGATGTCTCTGGCTGGGGCGGTTGCCAGCAGGGCTTTGCAGAGGCTTTGTCTCTGGATGGGGACCGTGCACTGGCAAAGAAATTACGGCTTTTATGCGCTTGGTAACTGCAATCGTGGCTGCAGCTTTATGTTCCTGCGTTGCTAGAAGACAGTTTGTTCCTCCCTGCCCCCGTCTAGCCTTCGTGAGGAGGCCAGGAGAGTTATCACGGGCCRAATAACAGATGAGGAGAGAAAAGACCGATGAGTAAAAGCACAGATTTGACATTGGAAGCGGAGGTGAAGGTATCCCCATAACACACAGGCATCACGCCTGCAGGCTGAGTTGCTGGGAAACAAGAGAGCCAGAGGCAGCGGCTGCMGGGGGAGGAAAGGAACTGAGGCCACAGTGTCACCACGTCCTCCCTTGGACACTCTCTTTGGTGCCTGGAGGAAGGTCACTGTCATGACAGCAGGCACTGCGACCCAYGATGCTGTTCAAGCAAGACGGATAACTCGGATAACTCGCAAGAAGCGGCACCTCAGCGGCCCCAGGGCGCGTGAGCTGAGCGGTTTGGCTGTCGGTGCGTAAAGCGGAAGGTGCCCGAAGGACAGACGATACTGCGAAATTCACCCCTCACCTCTCCTTTTGCAGGGCGACTCTTTTCCCCGGGGAAGCAAACAGGCAGGTGAGGCTCRCCCTCCCCAACACGAGGCAGCCCTCGGGGTCGGCGGGTGCCCCTGTATCGCTCCCCCCAGACCCAGTGCTGCCCTCGGCCGGAGCGCGTTTTGCACAGCTCTCTGCGCCGAGAAGGGGAGGTAGCGCTGCCATACTTTCTCCGCCTTGCCTTTAGCATGAGAGGAGTTGGGCTGAGGCACTAATTAATTAATTTTGTTCTGTAGTGGAACAGGAGAAAAAGAAAAAAAAAAAAAGGATGCGTTGTTGCGGGTCCCCGTGAGACTGACATATTTTGGAATATCTGGCAAATTGAAAACATTTGGCTTCAGATTAAGTGAAGTGTTTTATTAGGTGGAAAACAAATAATTTCCCTTGGGGGGCATTTTCTACAAAAGCCAAAGGAATCAGGCAAAATGGCCGGGTTCCCAAGGGAGCGGAGCCTGTTCCCGGGGCTGCAGAAGAGAGGTGGTACTGCGTGGGCTGCACTAAGCAGCTGGCCACGGAACCACATTTCCTCTGACCTCAGGAGTTATTGGAAATGAAGTAGCAGCTTCAGTGGAGATGGTTAGAGGGCCCTATTACACAGGGCAGAGTAGCCCCGGTCCTGGTTGTCCATCATGTACGAGGAAATCCCAAGTTCAAACCTCACGTATATGAGCCAGAACGTGTGTTTTTATCTGCCCCCCCCTTACCCTTCCCGTTACAGGGTCCCAATCACCGAACCGTCAGATATACTAAAGTTTTTCAGGCTTCTCTTTTGAAGCCATYCCACCATTTCTACGACAAAACATAATGGAGACAGCATAGCACAACAGCCTGGTGGCTGAAGCACCTGGGCATCAGTCTTTGCAGAAGAAGGCTTGGACATGGGTCTTTCACACCAAAAGGTCTTCTGCGCTGGTGAGTGGACTGGAAACCCCGACAGTAACTGGTAGCCAGTTCCACTTAGGATCCCAGCCTGAACAATCTGAAACATCTTGTTACAGAAACATCAAAAAATAGGTTGGTCTACATTTCAGCCATAGATAGCTGAAACAATCTGCTTATTTTTACCTAAACTAATCAATCATTTTGAGCAATCAGGTACTGCAATCTTTGGCAAAAAAGAAAAAGAAAACAAAATCTGCTAAGATGGAGCAAAACAGGAACATGCACATATTTCTGATTTTTCTTTCTCTCATAGCTTTGCATTAATTATTCTTTCCTTTAGTCAGTGACCAAGATGGACACACATTTTGCTGACCACATGCAACTTTGTCAGTAACCTTAACATGTCAAATCAACTGTTGGGCAGAATCCTAAGTTGTGCAGTACCAGGCAGTGCTCCCAAAGAGATGGAGCAAAGCTTCCTCTGTTCCACTGAGATGTGGGATCAACGAGGGTGCTGTAAATACGAGAGGGAAGGCCAACCAGATCTTGCATAAACAGCATCAAGRTCCTTTTGTGTCAGCAGTCAGCACCTCAGAAAATCACCTCATGACAAGGTTTTTGGGGAGAGAATTGTTCTGCACAGCTTTCTAGCTTCCTTGACGTAAATGGTTGCAACACATGCTTACTGAACACGCTATCCTTCAGGGCCAATTTATGCTTGTTTTAATATTCTTTCCAAAATATCTTACCGGGGTCATGGGAAGTGCTGTGCAGCCAAGTCAAGTGACAAGCATCAGCGTGTTGTCAGTATATGAAAGCAAAACCAAATCTTTTTTAAAGGAATTAGAGAGTCTAATGACTGAGCTAATCTGAAAGACTTCCAGAAGAAACTGCAGCTGGTAAAGGAGAGAAACTAGAGGTTTTTACCTCCAGTTACTCCCCTAGGTGGAACTCCTCAGCACCCCAGATACAAAGCCAAGCATAGCACAGACAGCAGCAGGATGGCCAAAGCAGGGATCTGGCATCAGAACATGTTATTCCCAGATGAGATCGACTAGTCCATCTTTTCTAGCACAGCCTCAGACAACGCTGACTCCCCGTGTTGCTTTTGCCATCTGTATAATCAGGAAAACAGGTGGATTTATTGTACTTCCAAACCAGTAATGACCGAGTGCCTCAAGCTGTGCTGTATTCCCACCCCTGTGAGACAGAAAGGTACTACCGCTCCCGCTTTGAAAATGAGGAGCCAAGAACAGGTGAAATAAAACTGTTTGCCCAAATTTGCACATAAAACTGCTGGCAGAACAGCTGAGTCCAACCCAGTGGCCTGTCCCTAGGTCAGGACTTTAACACGCTCCTCCCAGCTTGACCTGAGATTTGATCTAGAAGGCAAATACGGATGGATGTGGGTGAGTTTTTAATTTAACTTGCAGGACTGCAGTTCTTGGAATTCACCTCATTAAGATCTCAGTCTCTTGTTTACTTATGGGCAGCAAAATTGCTGCACAGAGAAACCAAGCATCCCATAGCTAGTATAATTTCAATATCCTGTGAAGCCACTTGGAAACGAAGGTGGTGGGCATGCCATGGCTTTAGAGTCATAATATTTCACCTTTGATTTCAGTCTGTAATAGGATAAAACTGCATAGAATTGGGTCATAGGATCTCTTTAGGCAGTAGTCAAACTTTGCTAGGGGTTGCAGTTCTCTGGGTGGGTTTTTTTTAAACACTGAATATACCTGTAAGCAAATTCCCAAGAAAGTAACATCTCCTGAATGTAGAAAATACTAACTTTTTTTTGGTTGCTGTTGAGCTTCAAACTCATTCTGTAGAGACAGAACACAGCAATATCTTATCAGAGCCTGTAAAACAATTTTCTTTCTTGCAAAGAGTTTTAGAAATGGCCAAACACGTCTCCAATGGCCAAACGCTCAGTCTCCATTGAATGAGCCTCCAGAGCCCATGTGCAAGTAAAACCTCAGCATACATTGTGTTTTATATAGCAATAAAAGCAACTGCTATCTAGGAGTATAGTCGTTGTCACAATGTCTCCAGCCACATCCACTCAAAATCTCACTTACAATAAGGTGGAAGCCAGATCTCAGGCTAGCTGAATAATAAGATTCCCCTTGTGTAGAAATTTTCAATAGCTTGAAATGTAATTTCAAATAGGCATAAAAAAGGTTTGCAAGTTTCCTATGAAACAGAAATTCTGTAAAATWTAATTTCAGAAACACTGATATACGGTGTTTCCAAAATATTAGATGTAGCCCAGGACTTCAGTAGCTGTTGAATAAAATTACTGTAGGCTTTTTTTTCCCCAATATCACTGTCAACACTGATTAGGGACAGCAAATTTCTTTGGGAGTGAGCAACACCGAAACTGAAGAGTCACATCAAATTCACTCAACAGCCAAGTTTCCAGGTTCTACAGGACAAGAGAAGTCCCATCTTGGCCAGCYAGAGGATGCCAGGACTGTGACTACAGGGCAAACCTTGGAAGCTGTGTTTCTGTGCAGCGCCGAGGTCGAACATGTGATACGACAGGCGAGTTATCCAACAGAAGACTGACAATTCAAGTTTGTCAAACCACATGTTTCCATGAAACATTTCTGCTTCAGCACATACACATTTTCTAACCACATCATCTTTGCTGAAACGTTCCTAACAAGGTCTGTTCAGTTCTGCTTGCTCCCAAAATTACAATTTCTCCCCATACAGGCCTCATGAGAGCTGTCATTAGGACCTTATCAATGCAGATCCTTTGAGCATGCAGATGGACAGTCTAATTCCATCACCGGTAGCATCAGCGGTACCAAACCTTGCACACGTGCTTCCTTAACCAATTTGTTGTGGTACTTTGAAAACACAYTGGGCCACACTAAATAGACAGCATTGGCCAGCTCTGCAACTCTTCATTAATTGCTGCGGAGTCATAACCTAGCATAGGTAGATGCTTTTCAGAGGGGAGCCGCTTGCGATCAGCTTTGTTTTGGAAACAGGCACCTGGACAGTCCATAAAAGCACAGGACAGCTAAAAAGAAAAACACGTTCCAATTAACCACTAGTGACTGACTTTCTTTTGCGTCGGACAGACTGTGCTGAACAAAGCAAAACTAGAGCCTGGAGTATTTAAACAAAAACACGAAGCAGTGCATTGAGAGACTATAAAAGGAAGCAATATATAAGAAATCCCATTTCTGCATCCTTTTACAGTACCATCTAGGAATGCACGGTACTTGGTACAGCCACAGTATCRGGGCCGTTGAGCTCTCACATTGCAGTAGACATCCTCAGAGGCATAAGATGCTCTGCAAATGACTGAATTCTCTATTMACTTATAACAGAAAAAACAGTCACCTTGGTTCCCATGATCAAAGAGGTCACATCAGTGCGTGAAGACCATCGGGTCCCCACTGTCACAATAGTCATTGCCAAGTCATTGGTGGCAGTCAGGGGTGCTGGTACCCAGAGTAAAGGCAGAAACAGCGGACAAAGTGRTAGGACCTCCTAGATACATGGCTACGTCTTCACATATGGTATGAGAGCAGGTACGAGCACAGCCTGCTCGGTGACCTCCCCCCTCATGGACAGCCCCCAGCCTCACTGCAGAGTAGCCTAAAAAGTGTGCCCAAGCAGGTGACAGCCCAGGAGATGGCCTCCAGACCCACCCTGAGATCACATAGGGGTGCTCTTGAAAGAGTCCTCCAGATGCAGCGGCACTTACACCTCTGAGTGCTCTTTGGAGCAGGGATTGTTTCTTGCTAYTGGCTTGTATCAGGCTTGAAGCCTCTGGATGTTACTGTCATGGGGGTGATTCCTGGACCAGAAAGGCCTGGGTTGGCTGTAGTAGATGCATTTGAGTAAATGCACTGAAGACATTACCGTGGCTCGTTTCTGAACAAAGAACAGCCGGCTTTACCTGCGCTCGTCGGTACAATCCCCGTATCAGGCACCACATTTCATGCAGCAGAAGGAAGACAGCCGCCATGAGAGATTTTCTCTTCCACAAGTTCAAACTCGGAAGAGTTAAACCAAAAAGGGCCTCTGCCCCAGCTGCATAAATAAGGATATTTCCACGCAGAACAGGACTGAAATGGAGGTTAGATAAGCAAGGCCTTGGCAGCAGGAAAAACAAACAAAGCCAGTCCCTGCTACGCCCACTGAGAAGCAGCTTGTTTTGCCATCAGCAGTTTGTCACACAAGACCTGCAAAGGCTCACAGGCAGGCAAGACCAACTCAACAAGGTTTCTGTGAGCCCAGCCAGGAGGAGAAATGGCTCCTGGCTAGSATTACCTCAAGCTGGATGTTCCCAGTGACGTGACAGGAGGGCAAGGCTGCAGCCGGTCCAGGCGGCTCAGCAGCACACCGGCCGGGAGACGTTCCCGGTCCTGGGCAGAAGGCTCACCTGAAGGCCACCCTGGCTCCTGTGCACCGTGCCAGTTGAGAACAGGGAGCTAGTTTAATAAGACCATGCAAGTTCATGGCAATCCTCACTCTCCTCGAAGAGGCTTTCCTCTAACAACAGCCCATCTCGGGCTGAGGCGGTGGTGGGAAGCTTGGGTTCTTCTGGTGACACCTCAACACTAAGCTGAAAGCAAGAAGTAGATGGGACCGAGGCAGATGTCAGAGSACTCACCTCCCCACACTTCTCTAAGGGATCCCAGAGGTCTAGGACTGCGCTCTCCCCAGCACCCTCGCAGAAACGACGYGATTTGCAGCCAGGCGTGGAGGAGCTGCAGCCTGACAGCCTCGTGCTGCTGGCAGCGGCAGCGGGGCTGWGCCGAGCCCAGCTGCACCCACCAGCCACCTCTCCCCTCCGGGACGCCTTGGCTTTTACGCCGTGGGGAGGCTGGCTGATGAATAGCTTCTTGACTGAAGGGATGATTCAGATGCAGCTCTGGCGAGAGGAAACTCTCATGCTACAACAGCGGCACAGAACACAGCGTCTCTGTTTGCTGCTCAAGTCCCCTTTCCTCTCCCGCACCCCCCTCAGCTCTCTCCCTCTAATTTTATTCCCAGAGCCCAAAGATTGCTTTTAACAAAGACRGTTGAGTCATTTCCCAGCCCTGATGTGCCATCTACCAAATGCTTCAGATGACTGATGTCTTAAGAAAGAATCCAGCCTGTTCCCTTGCTGCACTTCTTAAAGCCGCTGAAATGGAGCAATTATACCCAATTTCTGTGACAAAGAACGAGAAGCCCTGTCATTATCACAGCTTCCCCTTGGAAAGGCGGCGGGTGAGAGGAGGAAATACATGAGCAGTGTCACAACAATAACAGGCTGATGCATGCCGCGCGCTGCGACCGGCTGTGAGTCTGCACCAGGAAGGTGTCTCTTCATGCGCAGAAAGAATAAAGCCCGTGAGAGATTCACCTGGGCACGATGGTGGGTCCAAAGGAGCAGGGGTGACCCTTTAAAGGACCCTCTACCAGATAGCTGCCACTACACCCAGGGCCCAACACTGGGAGCCCCTTACAGACTCCGGAGGGACGTTAGACGTGACCCACCGGRCTCCCCACGCCTGGGCTCAGCAGTGTGGCATACCCAGGACCTCCAGGACAGGCCGGGCAGCTCCATGGGGAGGTGCTTAACAGCGCATTACTCTGCCTCTGGAGTTTCAACCCAACACCTGCCTCTACAGGGACAAAATGCTGTCAGACAGCTGCCAGGTAACCTTCGTATGAGACAACAGAACATTTATCCACGGCTTCACGTCTACCACAGAAGGACACATGTACCTTCRGCTTTTATTCCCTCCCATCCATAGTCCCATAAGGAATGCCAAAGGTCGACAGAGGAATGGCCATGCCTATGATCCCCAGGCAACACTGGCACCTGTTGAGGACGTTGGCAAGGCAGTGCAGGTAGCACCTTGCTGAGCACTTCCATGGCTACCTCAAGCCACCAAGAACCACCCAGTGTACCCTTCCCTCTCCCCACTCCCGATATCAGTCCCCACAACTCTCCCACCCTTTCTCAGTCACTGAGTTTCTCACGCACATAACTGCTCCGCCGCTGCCTGGATCAGAGGGTGCCTGGCGTGCTCCGGCGTGCCTGTGTTCTCGTGTGCCTCACGGCAACGATGGGTCCTTTCGCAAAGTGGCTGCCAGTAGCTTGGCTCTGCCTCTGCTCTCTACTCTACACAGGACTCGTGTGCAGCAGTTTGGAAACCTCCAGCTTTGTTCAGCTGAGGTTCAGACAAGTAGAAGAGACAAGGGAAGTGGACAAGGAAAAATTCAAACCTGAGCTTCCTCGCATGTCCCCTTGTGTCTGAATGCACGACYAATATTTAGAAGAACTTGGATGTTGTCACAAGTTTCAACAGGTGACATGGGGAATCTTYCACCGACCTGACTTCTCCCTTTGCAGGGGGTCCGTCCCGCTCCAGCTTTTCCCTTCCTACTTTCCCACTCCATGTTCACTGCCCTTATGTTCTGCTGCTCCCCACCGTCCTCCTCCCTTTTCACAGCCTGTATCTATTCCAACTTACCGCATGGAGTTTTGAAATGTAGGGACCAGTTAAACCTCAGCCAAGCACTCTCCATCTCATGGCTAAGGCTCTGCCTGCTCTTCTCTCGTGAACCCAGCGAAGCCCCTTTCCCCGCTGACCGCTGTCTCCAGCCCCCACCTCCAGCCAACATGGACACATTACACACCAGTACAACCACCGCCAGCCACTGCTCCTCACCCTTTGCTGTTTTAAGCTCAAGCTAACGCACTATAACCATGCAAGTCTGAGGTGTACTCTCCTGCTCCCCTCTCGTTAGCTGCTGTGATTTGCTACGGCCTGATCCTGAAAGTCAAAGACCGGGCAGACCTCAGCTCTCCCAGCCGTCCCCCTGCGCCCAGCCTACAAACTGCTGACTGGGTCCGAATGAAACAAACTGATGAGCAACCTTGGGCTTGAGGCTGCCCTTTTACTAATRCGACATTTTACAGTGCTGAAAGAGAAGTGTAAATGAGAGCAGAATAAAGGTACGAACATACACTTAGGTGCCTGGAAAGCTTATGCTATTTGTACCGTTGGCAGGAGACTTATAAATAAGTCAGCATGGGCTCATGTTTATGGGTTTGAGCGTAGCCTATATCCCTTGGATAAAACCCATGCACACCTTCCCAGCCACAAAGAGAGTCCCAGAGAGCAGCTATTTCAGGTGTTTTGTGTCTTTTAGCAATATGAATACYCTTGGACGAAAGTCACCATCGCTCTGCGGCAGGGTCACTGACCCAGCCTTGCCAAAACCACGGCAAAGKTTTCCTTAAAACTGAGCGCTTCTCTCCCCAGAGCGACTCCCTGCCTCAGACACCAGTGCCTGTCAACTCATTTYTCTGTTGTCATCCGAAAGAAGGAATAACAAGTGAAAACCACAAACCAGGGTGGCCTGGGAAAATTTTGACAGTCTGACAAAGGAAAGCAGAGGAAATATCTCCTTGTTTATAGATTTTCAGTTCTTCGAATTAAGATTTCCCTGAAAAAACATCGTGACTTCCTCTAACCAGATGAAGAAAAGAAGATGTCAGCTTGTATCTCATCAGATTCTCTGGTGTAAAAGCCAAACCAGCTATTTAGATGGATGATGCCGTTCGATGACAGTAATGTCCCTTTTGCAAAGCACAACCTGCATTTAAACACACAGACTAAACTAAACCCACCAAAAGAACAGAGTGTACAGGAACTACAAGCCACCCACTCAACCTTGCAGATGCAAAACAACTGAACGCACAAGGAGGAAAACAAACGGGGAAGGCAGCCGGAGCACGACGCCTGGCTCGGGCGGCAGCGGGGGCTGTGTCACGGAGGTGGGCGAAGGGCTGCACAAAGCCCCGGGCGTGCGGTCCCCCACKCCAGCCCAGAGGCCCCTCTGGGAGATGCCAGGGGTCCCAGCTGCCTCCTGCCTCTACCGTGCTTCCCTCCTCTAGCACCAGAGCCTATTTCTCAACACGAAGCAGAGCTTCAGTGCCCCCAGGCTCCCTCGAGTCCAGCRAGTACACGCTTGGCCCCTGTTAATTTGGGCACTTCAGGAAGGGCAGCAAGACTAATCTGGGAAATGGAAAGGAAAGTTTGGTCAGGAATAGGATAGAAGATCTCAATAAAGGGTACCACAATAGAATTATGTGCAATCAATACAGGATAGAGCAAGGGAATTTCCCTTAGGTGTTAAGCCAAAAAACAAATCCTGATGAGGGTGGTCAACAGGCACCTGGAGAGGCTGTGAAATCGCCGTTCATGGAGATATTCAGTAATCAACCAGATATGGCCCCAAGCAACCCAGTGAGGCTTTGAAGCTGGTCCTGCTTTGAGTGGATGGAAGGCCCAGGTGATCTTCAGAGATCTCTTCCAACCTATATTAGATTCTACAACGGTGTTTGATCACAAATTACCATTAAGCATTGGAATAAAACAGGAGCTTGAGAATGGCTATTTACAGTATTTAGGAAGGGAACTGTGATCAGGATGAAGAAATCAAAAGCAGGAAGATTTGGAAATATTCTGTTATTAAAAGAAACATGATCAAATAGGTTTTCTCGAAATCACAGGCCAGTCGCGTGCCTGACGTTCCTGATATTGCTGGATGCATCCAGGATGGGAAAGGCAGACAGGGGAGAAACAGAGCAGCACCTTCCGCCACCTTCAAGAGATGACTTTCCTTCCTACCGTCCTGCTGCCTGTCCCAGGGCGAGGGTAAGGACACGCTCTGGGAGGAGGCATCTCCCTGTCTGGTGCCGGCAGGTTCTGGGAGGCAGGAGTGACCTCTCCTGGAGACTGCCAGCCCGGTCGTCCTGCTCCAGGGATGGCAGGAGCCCAGCCACAGGCTCTGGTTGCCTCCATTTGGCCAGAACGCAAGAGAGAGGCCCCCGGCAAATCTCTGCAGGCACCCCAATGCCAGCCATGTCCCCCAAGAAACGCACCTCACCGCAGACACCCTCCGTAATGTTGTCAGCCTGTGGAGAAAGACGTCTTTTGCATGCACGCTTGTTTTGTATTTGGCATGAGCAGGATTACCTGATGGTGAAGTGCTCTCTRTTTCATCCATAAACATGGAGTTCTTTAAGCAGATGTTAGTATAAAAGGTATTTAAATCTGCGGGGCCTATTCCAGTTAACCTGTCATTGGAGCAGGGTGAAATGCAGAAAGGTGACTGYAGATAACAGTGACAATTATTAAAAATAGTAACCTAATTAGTCACATACTTATATAATTACAGAAAAATTGGGGTTGGAAGGGWCCTCTGGAAATCATCTCGTCCAAGCTCCTGCCCAAACCAGGTGTGATTAGGTGGTCAGGTTGCTCAGGGAGTTGTCCAGTTCAGTTTTTAGTATCTCCAGAGATGGCGATTCCCCTTTCTTTCTGGGAAATGTGCATATCTTTTTATGGGAACAGGCCTTATTAAAACATACTTGGTCCCATATTTGGTGAGATCATTAGTTTATTTGATGTAGATAACTGTTGTCAGTATGTTTACATCAGGAGGCATTTTACAGCCTCACTTGGCATTCTCATATAGAAACAGCAATCTGCAAAATCGGCATTGCTCACAGGAAGCAGGTAGCATTAGGAATGGTACAAAAACAGTGGGCTTGGAAAGACAAGGAGCATGCTCAGCTGAAAACTGTCCAGCATGACAAATTCGTTTGTGCAATATGGTGGTTAATACATCCAAACTGAGATCATTCATGCAGTAGCAAAGGATGGTGATGGTTACGTGTGTACAGTGGAAGACAGTCTCTTGCGAAGTAGCATCTCCGTAAAGGATGATTACAAATCTGACTCTACCCAAGGGTCATGGTACATAGTCAGTTAAACACGATCCCTTAACGTGATACTGGTGGTAGGACAAATGTGATTCTTGGACAAACAAGCAGGAGGGTGTCACAGAGAGGTGACAGCAGAGAGGTGGCATTACCTCAGTACACAGTACTGTGGAAACAGCAGCAGAAACTACTACACTACATCGAAAGAGAAATGTGTGGTTGTATGTCAGTGTTCACAGTGTTTAAAAACAACACAGAAATTGTCAAGAGTTCAGGAAAGAGCTTCAAGAAAGATTCAGCATCTGGAAAACATACTTCTAGCAAGAAACTTAAGAAGGTCAATCCAAGTTTATCCAACAGAAGGTCAAAAGATGACTTGAGCACTGTCTATAATTACCAGCACAAGAAGAAATGATTAATATTAGGGCTCTTTAATCAGGCAGAGAGAAAAAAACCTGGAATATAATTTGATGAGGTGGTTGGAAACAGAAGCCAAGCAAATTCAGGTGAAGTGTAGGAAGCATTGTTTAACAAAAGCCATTAACCATTAGAACAATTTACCTAGGGATGGGGTAGAGCTTCCACAATTTGGGGTCTTGACCTGAAGAATAAACAGCCTTTTTTCAAAGATACATTGTATCTCAAGAAATGTTGAAGCAGAAATTATTGGGTGAGATTCATTGTCAGAACAGATAATCATRAAGCTCCCTCTGGTCTTAAAAATATGAAAAGTGCCCAAGAATGGTGAAGACCTCTGAAAGCACTGAGAGACATCAGAGCAAATTGTCCTGTGTTATGGAAGAGATTTTAATTACTATTAGAAGTTACAAAAGAGAGTGAAATCTTATTTTTAAAAGCCACAATTTCTTTAATAAAGATGAAAAATCCGGTGAGAAAATCCTTCACRTAGCTGCCAACAACTGAAGGGAAGAGAAAGGACATTTGTAGAAAACAAGAAAGGGGACAGAGAGCAGTATTCCCTTTCTGCACAACTTGAGCGTAAATCCAAAATGAAGTAAATCCAGATTAATTTTGGTGCAACTGAGAGCAGCATCTGGCCTCTCCTTTTAAACAAATAAGGCAGAGTTTTGTACTCTCGTAAAATCAAACACAGAAAACAAAGAAAGGTGGAAAAATTACAATCTGGAGACTGCTAACTGTCTTTGGGTATGCTCTGCCCAGTTTTTGAGAGCTGGCCTTGTGCCTTGTGTTTTTGCAGCTTTGCAGAGGCTTTGTGGGTGCAGGATACCACCAAACCAGCCACTTTGTGCTGGTGCCAGTGACAACCCACAGTCGCGGGCTGCAAGGGAGAGTCAAGTGGGCTGGCAGAGAAAYGGCTGGGACGCGTGCTGTTTTGATGTGAAACCAGATGGTGTTTCAGTGGTATTTTGCTTCGAGATTTCTGGGTTCGCGCAAATCTAGGAAACTCGGGAGGAGGGAAACCATTAGCGGATGAAAACATACCCAACGAACAAACAAAGGGTTTGCACAAGCCCCGCTCTGCACAGCCCAGGGACAAACGTACCCTCGCGCCTGCCCGCTGGAGCCGCACTGGGACCCAGAGCCGAGGAGCCGTGCCGTGCGTGAGGACACGTGGACAGTGGAAGATTTACAAATCCAGCTCCGCGGACAGATGGGAAAGGAAGCAGGAACTCAAAACAGAATAATGCTTTACAGAAGATGTTTTTTTTCTAAAATAAATCCCAAACAACCGCCAGCTGGTTCTCATTTCAGCCTGCAGATGAATAGATTTCGAGCAGAAAAGCAGCAACAGATGCCTCAGTGCTGCTCTGCGGGAAACAGAGAGGCAACCATCCGCACCGGACTCACCCCCAGGACTTCTGACCCAGGAGGTTGCGCCGTGTCAAGCTGGCCTGGGGCAGGGGAGCTGCACCCTGCCGATGCCTGTTGCTGCTTCTTTCCCAGCCCCTGGGTGCATCCCCCTGGGGAGGCGCGGGRCATGGTTGGGCTGTGGGAGCTGAAAGAAAAGGCTGTCCCTTCCTTTCACACCCTCGGAGCCGCTCACGAGCCTGGCAAGGGTGGAGGGAGGCACAAGAAGAGAGCTGGCTTGGGGACGGCCACAGGAGGCAAGCCTTTCGCGGGTCCCCTGCAGAAGGGAGGACAGGGCCCGTGCTGGGCTCTCAGCGGTCTGTCGGGGACAGAAAGCAAAGCTGGTCTGCCGTTGCAGGTTTTTCCTACTCAACGCCACGTAGTCTTTCACAGYTTACACGTAAGGGAAAATGGCTGAGGGCCGTAGGAAGCATGTCACCTTCCTCCACGTGCATCCAACCTCCCTATGCACCTTCCTCCGTGGGCTAAAACCTCCCTATCATCTCAGCAAAGGGAAGGAGTGCCCCTTGAGACCAGCTCTGCACAGGCCCTGCTATACTCGCTCTGAGAGCCTCCCTGCTTGGGCTTCAAAACTTTTTGGACCACGAGGCTTCGAGTTCCATCAAACGACAATGACACGCAGGAGCCCTGGACACAGTCCAACCAGCCAAAGCCAAGCACCCCCTGCCCGGGACTTATTGCCTCTCAAGCCACCACCCTCAGCCACGGGGGTCTGCCCGGTGGAGCAGCTTCAGCCATGAAGCCAGCAGCGGGAAGCCAAGCAAGTACTGAATTGGCTTTGCAAGATGGCTGCACATTTCCTGCATGTCCAAGGAGCAACCCTGTGCCGAGAAGGGGGCCTGGAGGCTAGAGCTGCTTTCATGGCTTTTGCAGAGCCTGCAAAATCCTCTCTCCAAAGGGGTGTATATAAGGAAGCTGCGCTGGGCAATTAGTTTCAGGAGGGCCTTCGTTTCCTTCAGCCCTTGAGGAGGAGGCAACAGGAGGGTTGAGGYTGGGCCGGGGCACACGTGTGCATGCTACGGAGGTAACCTCGTCCTTTCTGAAGTCTAGCCTGCCATTCCTGCTTCACGGGACTCTTCCTGGGGCAGGCAGCTCTAGGGGTGCTGCAGGGTTGTCTGATACCTGCTGGAGCTGGGATCAAAYGAGGAGAGGCAATGCAGGTAGGAATTAGCACAGTGGGTTCGTGGCAATCACGAGGGCGGGCTCCTGTGTGCTTTCCAGCCATTCCCACCCGTGCCACAGTCAGTATCCTTTAGTGCTAAGCTGAGATCGTAAGCTTCCTGGGATGGACRCCACGTGAATTTGTATATAAAACAGGGAGAGCACATACAGGCTTTATATAAACAGATATCGGAGTAAGGAACTCTACCACTGTTAACATATCCACAGGTCAGCTAGAGTCCTTGTTATGATTGCAAATGATTTCTCAAGTACAGTTCTTCACATCAAGGAATGTGCATTTTAAATGTGCACAAATACATCACTACATAAACATTACACACACACCTCCCCTCAATACTCCTGTATTATGTGGTTACATTTACCTCGTGCTCTCTCCTGGTCAACAATCTTCTAAAAGCCTGCACATTTTTCAGCCATCCTGTTCCAAGAGCATCCTGGACTTGCTAGTTAATGGCACATCAGCTTGTTGTGACAAATCAAGAGGATTGATTAGCGTTTTATTATTCTGGAAAAGCAGGTTATGGTTTCTTTGAGACTAAATAGTCCCATTTCTCTGACTGTTCCTGCCACCGAACAGCTACCTGGCACAGAAAGCTGACAACCCTGGYGAGGGAGAGGGCCACGGGGGAACATGGGAGGAGCAAGCAGTAATTCTTGCACTTGTTTAGAGCCGGACTAAAAATAGAGGTTCTTGAACCTGTTTCACTGTAAAAAACCTGCATAATTCAGAAAAGTTTTGCAGGAAATTGCAGCTATAAAGGAAAAACCCCACAGCCTTAAAAGGCCTCTTGAAGCCCATCCAAAACAGTGTTCTGTCCAAGTGCCCTGTACGAGCGGACGGAGGAGGAGGGGGTGGGAAAGCAGATGCTAAAGGCAGCTTTGGCCTGGTGGGGAAAGAGCAAAGTTTGTCCCCCGCCTCTGAGCTGTGCCTACCGCCGGGACAGCGTGTTCGAGTGCTCTGGGCTCAGGGCAAGAGGCAGTCCTTTGCTTACTCATTTCTGTGCTGCCACCCCCGGTACATGCGCACACCGTGTACTGCCTCTGCCTTGGAACTGACTTCTACCATGGGAATTGCGGGAAATGATGATGAGGAATCTTGGCTTGCCAGACTGCAGTGCAAGAGCTTTTTAAGAGAAGTTCTGCCCCTGGTTTTATGCAAGTGTCCAAAGACAAAAGCAAACCTTAAGTGCATTTGCAAAAAAACCCCAAAAAAACAACAAATACAACCCCCAGATACACAGCCATCACTCCTCTGGTTGCTCAGGTAACACCTCCCCTTTGTTTCTGCAACCCTGTGGGTGTAAGGAAGGAGTTGACATTCTCCATCAGTCTCCTGTCTTCAAGCCTCATTTCTGGTTTTCTCTGCCTGTATTCCTTAAGCCCCTGCTTGCTTCCTCCTTCCTTCTCACAGTCTGCTCYCAGCATTTCCTCGACACAACAACAGAGGCAGTGACCTTCTGCAGAAGATGATGCAGTCAAGGGTGAACTCTGGCAAAGCTCATCCCCTTCTCATTTGGCCTGTAAAGAGTTTCCCCACAAGTACTCGGTTTTAATTCAACTACCACTTTCAGATGTGCAGAGATGCAAACCTCCTTTAACTCCAAATGTTAAACACACGACATAAATTCAATGTCTTAAATGCCGCCATCACGAGGTGAGGAGCAGCACCTATCCCTGAAAATATAGGTGAGAGAATACAGCTGAGCTGGGATGAAGAAGATGGGTTTATTCTCCAGTTGAAAGCACTGCGGTGCTTTTAGTAGTCATGAGGGTGCCCAAGCTTTACTACATAACACACATATCAAAACCGACCTCCATGGCAAACCTGCATCAGAGTAAATCCATCCCTGTAGTGAGGAGGAATGGCTGAGASAAGGCAGTTGGCACTTCAGGCTGTGAATGCAGGATTCATGGGTGGAAGGGCRTCTCTGTGACTCAAACCTGTTGCTAGGACCATTAAATAGCCCTTCCAGCTTTCCCTGCAACCATTTGGACTGCTCTCCGGCATTCTTGGCACCAGCCCTACCTGAGATGGAGACGCTTTCATCTCCATTCGCACCAGGGATATCTATTGAACTAGTAAATCAGGGGCAGCTTCCCCAAGGCTCCAGCTGGCATAACAGGCAAGGCACCAAGGTGGGAAGCAGCCAAGACAGCGGGGRATGAGCCAGGAGCGCCTGCCCCCTCCGTGGGACTGCAAGTACCAGCCCCGCTACCCCGCTTGCTCCTGGCAGCCTGGTGCCTGCCGTGCCCTGGGCATGCTGCCGTGGTGCAGTGCCTGGAGGTGTGCGAGGGAAGATGCTGCTGGGGTTTCCCACCCGGGACTGCAGCATTATCCCAGAGCCGGGTGCATTTACAGGAGGCAGATCGGATTTTTCCAATAAAGATCCACCTAGAAATAATGGGGGAAGCCCAGGCAGGGAAAACAAGCACGGTGACATTCAGCAAACCAAAACTCTTCCACCTTCATGATAAATTAATTAATCTGGAGGCAGTGAGCAGAAGCATCCCAGCTCCCTGCAGCRGAGTGAGTCATCCTATACTCTTCCCACAGCAAAGTTTAAAGACTTCCCCACTCGACAGCCAAACACMTCTGTGGAAACAGAGAGTGAAACAGAATTGACAGGAGCTGGGAGGTAAGGGCTGGGACCCTTAGGCAAACAAGTTAAAGGAGYTCTATTTCCTTGCAAAAGTGTAACTGCCCTACTGGTGTTGARAGGATCTCACGCAACTGGTAAGTCACGTTTATCGGCAAATGCACAGGTCACAAGACCCTGACAGTGCACTGATGGAGGTCCACAAAAGCCACGAGGAWGCTCTAGTCAAGCCTTCAAACCTGTAATAATGAGAAACGTATGCGACCTGCTTGCCTCCAGCTCAGTCTCCTTTCCTCTCGCAGAGCCAGTGAAACTAAATAGGGAGAATAAGATTGGCTAATATTCCCTAAAGGCTTGATTCCATCTACACGTTAACGTATCCAATCAGTTCTGTTACTACCGGGCTTTACGCTTTTAAATAATAAAGAAACCAGAACTTAGCAGCATTATGTCATTTCCCATATCACCCTGAAATGCTTATCGTGACTGGCAAAACACATGAATTTTGCACATCGGAAAATATTTAATTGGGTCTCAGRTGGCAGGAGAGAGAGAAAAATGAACAGGCACCATTGTATTCTTGGTGAAGTGCAACAATTTCCCTCGGCGTAGCAAAGAATTTATCGTTATTATGCTGGTTTGGCCAGGATCATGGATCCAAACTGCCTCAGGTATCACACACTCAACAGGCCTTCTGCATAGTACTTGCTCGTGAACCCCTTCTGATCTGCACTTCAGATGCCTGGTTTTGAATACAAGAGATATCAATAGAGCAAGTCTGGATCAAGTGGTCTTCAAAGTCACTCTGACAAATGCTGGAGGACAGCAAGACATCACGAATGTAGCAATATTTTCCCAAATTTCTCCTATGTCAACCTCTATCGGGTCCCAAGATCTCTCGTGATACCTTCCATCCTTCTCTCGGCTCTTTCTCCCTTGCCCGTCACCCCTTGCCCAGGGAAATCAGGCAGTAGGCCACCACACATATTATTGCTAAGATGTTTTAAAATTGATTTAGAACTGGTGAAAGATGACAGCCCCAGAGCCCGAGACAGATCACTGAGATGATAGAGCAGTAGGGCAAGCTGCCCAGATACTGCCCGTTACCAAAATGCCTTCAGGGAAAGGGGGAATTTAATCTTCATGGCCTGCTCCACGTTCGCTTCCCTGGGAATGCCAATTGGTGTTCAATGTGGCATTTTCTAAACTATAACTTTGAACAGTTTATGAACTCGGCGAAGATCGTGAACTCACCGGAGACCACCGAGTGGCCATGAGATGACTGTCAGCGAGGATGTTTGGATGCAGTTAGCCGGGGTCACGTTCTAAGCAGTGTCTCAGAAATAAGTGGCTCTCTAACCTTTTTGCCAACCATGCTTCTTGCCTCCTAACGATTGCTAAATTGAATCTGAAAACATCCACACTGATGACAGGAACAAGAGCTCTGATTCCTGGGAACAAGTGTTGATGACAGGGGAATCGCTGGTTTTAGCAAAGCACTGGTTCCTGGGCTCTGCTCCATCAGATGAATGTTACCTTATTATGTCCCCAAAATCCCCTGGGCAGGGGAACATGCAGTAGAAGCACACWCAGTTATTTTTCAGAGACTTTCCCCTCTGGGCTGTCAAAGATCTGAAGGAGCTGGCGACCAGCCCACTCTTATTCTGATAAATGCTATTTGCAACTAAAAATGGATTAAAATAGCCTCTGAAAGCTTGTCTGAAGGGGAACAAGCAGTCTTGTTCAGAGATGCCATTAGCAGGAAGATGTGGAGAGGGCTATTCTGAGGGCTGCTTATTTTTGGGTTTCACCCCACTTTGTCATTTGCCCTGACCCAGGCAGAATAAGGAGGTTATAATTAGCACTTGGGGCACTGTCGATGGGAGCAGCAAACAGGCCCTGGCCAAAATTCAAACCCAAGGTTCCTCTGGTTCTTTATCCATTCCCCTCACCATGATACGGACCCAGGGAATCTGGGCTTTGGCCACCGTGTCCATCAGGGAGCATGGATTCTCCGCTGACCACAAAAAGGCAATACGTTAGGAGCTAGGCGCTGGCCGTCTTTTTTGCCTGCATGATCCTGCTCTTGCTCTTTTGGAAATCCAAATCTTCCCTTCACAGCTATCTGGAAGTGAGGCAGATACCAGAGTTTTAAGGGTTAACAGAGGGAAAGTGCCAATTTCCCCCTACCATTTTTAATCACTAAATATCCATATGCAATTCAGTGGTCGAACCGGGAGAGAGAGGTGAGCTGAGGCTGCTAGGAGCCAGATACAGAGTGAAAAAAAACGGAGCCTGTGGTCTTAGAAGACGAGCTGGGTGGCAGCGGTAGGGCAGGATTTCCAAAAATCTCATCCCACTGCTGTTAGGCATCAGCTGGCAACAGCGGTGGGAGCGTTGCCACGCATTGCACTGGGAGCAGAGCGAGTGTCTGGGCCCAATGTCCACCCCAAATGCAGGAGCTTTCGCTGTTGCCAGCGTTAGCTGTCACAGCTCAGCTCTCCGAATTAATGCTTCTCAGATGGGACAACCCAACCAGATCCCAGATAGGCCTAAAAAGAGGAAGATGGGGATCCTGCTTTCATCTGCTGAGATGGTTGGTCTGTACCCCCACCTTGTCACCACCATGAGTCTCCCCTAGCCCATAGAGCAGGCGCTCGTTACAATCTCAGCAAACTGCTCGTTAACTCTTCCCGACCTCCCAACCACACACGGGGGTTAGGTTGGTGTACCTTGTCAGAGGTCGCAGCGTCGTTGCACGCAGCAATATTCGGGCTTCGCAGCGAGGTGGGTTATAGTCTGTTTCTTAGAATCATCTCAGAGTTTTGTACTGAGAAATTCCCCGCTGCAGCAGGGACCTAGGACACCGGGGATGCTCTTAATCTCTCACGTCCTGTTCCTGCGGCACCCCAAAGTTGTTGCGGCTTTTGGTCCTCTGTGCTACAGGTCTGAAGTTGCTTTGAAACAAAAGCACTGTGGGCAGAAGGTGCTCCATGATCCGTGGTGGGAAGGATGCAGGACGCAGGTGGGAAATTCTCATGTGCCCTTCCAGACKTTAGAGTACCCTACTCAACAGCAAGGGTTCTTTAAGGTGCGCCATGACTCAAGAGCTTTGCTGTCTTTCCCAGTTTTCTACAGTCTCCAGTCTCTTTCTAGGCTGTACGGGACTGTAACAAGCCTACATGACCAGCCTTTTCTGCTCCTAGTCGATATTCTGATAATCCGCAAGCCATGAACAACAATTTCAGTTATTACTGATACCAATACTGCACCTAAGGTGGCAAGCTTACTACTGCTTAACAACAACAGCCTCCTGCCTCCATGTAAATATATTTTTGCATTGCAAGACTTCTGCTTTACACATTCATTGCTTAAAGAGAGATTCATATCACAARTAAGGAATTAAGAAATTATACCTGTGTATGTAATGAATCATAAATGACTGTACAATATTTTCGCTTGAAAGCATCATGGGTTACTGTAAGGAACTYGTAATACATTAGAAGATCATTTCACACATCATCACGATCCTTACCTTCCTCCTCCAGATATTTGCTGAAATGATCCTGTGCGCGGTCCTCCTTTTGATACAGATTTGCAGCTTGTGGATCTCTGCACCSGAGTTCACACTCCTCTGCTCCATTGCCTGATGTACCAGGAGCCTTCCAAACAGGCTTTCTGAATTGAAGTCTCCTTTCTTTTTTTTTTCTCACAGGTAGGTGAGCAGTAAAATGATATATTGAYATGCATGTACTCAAAGTCCAGGGGATCATGGCCCAGATGAAAAGCAGATGTAACATCCAGTTTCCCTGCTTAGAAATCCACGTAAACCCCTGCATGAAGAATAAGAAATACACAATACCATGAGTTTTCCATTGCCTTTCAGTTAACTGGAATAAACTTACAAAGAGGCATGGTTCGTAGAATGGGTAAATATTAAGGGTTGTTTCAAAACCTGCTTGACGCCCATTGTCATAAATACTGATGATACGCTGCAACGTGTCTTCCAAAGGGGCCGTAATCAAAAGTTTTTCATCCGACAGAAGGTATTTCCCGCCTCAGATGTTTCCAAGCCCTGGAGCCTGCTTCAGTGTTGACCTCGAGATTTCCCCCTTGGCGTTATTATTGCTGTCACGCTCTTGTATCACACAAACATCCACAATTTTTCTGGTTGTGAACAAGCTGCAGCATTTTTAACATTTGCTCTGTGGTACATCATCCTCATATTGACATTTCTGTTAACTCCTAAAGTCGGTGTGTGAGTGTGGACCTGGGCAGCTCTCAGAGCAGTCCACAAACTTACTTTCTTAAGAGATGCTGCCATGGCTGTCGGATCCACTGGGGCCGTGTGATTTCCACAGGCATTTTCTGCTCCGGGGGGAGAACACTTGCTGCTGCTTCTCCTTACTGCTTAGCTGAAAAAAAAGGTGACACTGAGGTTTCACATCACCAATAATAAACTTTCTGTTGCAACTGGCMCTAAAAATAGCTGTAGTCATGTAAATAAGAACGGTAGTAATGGGCAGACAAACTAAAATTATATTGTGGCACCTGATTTTCACGATGGAGCTTCTAGGAAAAGCTTCTCAAGGACAAGATTATCACGCATTAAAAAAAAAAACCCTACAACAAATAACTCTCCCAAGCTTCAACTGACACAGATTAGTTACCCCTCCAGCCCGCAGACCGTCAGCCACCACCGTGAGAAAAAAGCCATGGTGTTTCGCTTTCAGTGAGGCCTCTGTGTTTCCAAATYGACTCCTTCTGATATGAAGCTGCTAGAAAGTCATGATTATTTTTTAATAGCTGATGCATTTCCCCTCTCTTTTCCCAGCTTACCGAGAATACTGGAATCCCATTTCCAAGCTTTTTCTTTCCACAGACAGGAAGCGTGGAAAGTGTTATAAAAGCAAAAGCAGGATTTTTGCCAGACCAGAGGCTTCCAGGAGCCAAGATAGTAAGAAAAAAACGCTCAAATAGCAGAAGATTTACAGTCAACTTGCAAGAGCTGGGATTCAGAGCTGAGTTAGGGTGACATGAGTTACCATGAGTAACCGGCCACGCGCACAGGATGAGCCAGGCCTATTGCAAGGCAAATGGAATTAAGCTCAGCCCATRAGGAAAGAGGGTGAGATGATCAGCTCATCCTGGGCTGTACACGCAGACAGATGCCCCCTGCCCTCTCACATGTCCCCTCCATCCCCTTCCCATGCCACACACAACCAAGCCCTCCCTTTTATGCTTATCCGTTCCCCTCTATGAAAATATTCCCTCTCCGGCTTCAGGTCAGCCACCTCCTGTCCCCATGCAGCCAGGTTAAACAGCAGCAGTACTGCAAACGCCTCCAAAGGCAGCCTGGCTTCGGGAAGATGGAAAGCCAATGCAGAAAGCAAATTCCCCGAAGTCCTCCTGGTCCGCAGCCCAGAAGCAGCACGTCATTTGTTACTGCTGTGATATCAGGCTCTCAGAAAATGTTTGAAGCATGACAGGAGCCATCGTGCAACACCAAACACATCACGTACTGGCACAAGATAAATGAGCTGCTCTTCCCCCGTACTCCCCAACCCTACCGCCTATAAGGGAAAACAAAGATCAGCCCTAGAGAGGACAAAACTATATCTACCCAGTGCTGCAGGAGAGGCTTATGGTGGTGGGACAAGTGTCCCGAGGTGCCCAAATCATCACAACATTCCCTGCCTTTGCCCGCAGCTGGCTCCAGTACAGGTGATCTGCTGAGCTTTCATTTTACAGGGCGGTTGACTCTAAATACTAAAAATTGCCCTGGAGACCTCCCCACCTGAAATGTCAAAGGGACATTTTAGCAGAAGTGCCCACTTCAGCTTGTGGTGCTGGGGATGTCCCATAGCACTATTTTCTCCTTGGTGCCCCCAGTCTGATCCTGGGGCTGACAGACCTCACCCGCCTCACGGGGCTTTCTGCAGCAAGGAGACAGGGCTAGAAATCGGTGGCAAGAAATGCACAGCAAGGGAAATATTTTGAGATAGGCTAAAAATAGAGCTCTGACCCTGCTCGTTTATATATAGCGAGGTCTATAGATGCGCTTGCTGGCAGTAAGTCAGCRYAGGGGGCAAAGGCGTCCCCGCGACRCGCGCAGAGAAGGGGGAAGCTGAAAGAGCAAAATTGCTGGGTGCAGCTGCCAGGCGGCCCCGAAACAGCAGCTCCCAAGCGCGGCCGCCCCACGGGCGAAGGCGGCAGCCCCTGGCACAGAGCACGAAGCCACGGCACACACGGCTCCCACCTCAACAGCCCCGCAGGTACCTTCTTCTGCAGGACATCAGACGGGGCCGTGTTAAGGTGCACGACAGGGGACGAATCCACAACGTGGGGAAGCGACACCAGCTCCGGGCTGCAGCTGGAGGGGAGGACCGCCAGGACTTGGGGCATCCTTGGGGGTCCCTTGGAAGGAGTTGCAGAGTGGGAAAGAAGGCACGGTGCTGYGCGGCAAAAATGTGGAAGCTCTAGGCCCCGCAACAGGGGTGCAAACTCCAAGCGCAAGACTTCTGGCTCGCGGCTGACAGCTGGGCTGCACAAGAGCAAACCCTTTCCTTTCACCCCCACCGCCCCCAAAAACACTCACACTCCAGTCTGGCACTTCATCCAACCCCCTGTTGCTTGGGATTTTATCACGATCACTCAAGACACATTTGTCACTATCTTTAAAGCCCAGCCTTTGGCTTTGCACAAGACTCTCAGTTTCTGCTCAGGAAAAAAAACACGTTTCTAGTCCTCCTGTGTACAGAAAAGTGCTTGAGACTATTGACCTAGTTGTACCCAACAGGATACAAGCTGTATCTGGAAACAAGGAAAGGAACCAAAATGCATTCTCTGTTTAGTCTCAAAACTTTTTCGGCACATAATTCATGTTTTTCACAGCCTGGAGTCATGGCTGAGCAGGCAGGGATGAGTGGGGCAGATTGCCTCCAGGTCCTCTATGCAGAAGTGAACCAGATATCCGATCCTGTTACATCAGGATACCGCTCTGCTGAGCCCGTACGTAAAGAGTAATCCTCTCTCTGGCCTTAGGCCTCCTGAGCCCTCCGTGTGCCCRTGGTATTAACCGCACTGGAAGAATCGCTTTTAAAAACCAAAAGGATTACAAATCTCAAAGAGCTATTCAAAGCCCTGAACCCTTCCTCGATCCCACATCATTGCCCATAAGGTGTGTACCACRGACCTCCGTTGGCTGAGACCAAACCTGGTCTCATAAGCGCCTCCTGAGATGCTTGTGAGCTCCGGGATCTGGAGCTGTTTTTGAAATCATCTCCCTCCTCGGGGATGCTTTGAGCAGCCATGAAAGGCTTAAACAGTTGCGCCTCCCCGCCAGCTCCCCGCGTGCTCCTGCTGTGCTAAGACGTGGCTGCAGTTAGCAGCAAGCACAGCTACGCTCACAAGTAGCCCAGTTGCATGGCAATGCCGAGCCCCCAGGTATCTTCTCACCCACGGGCAGGCAGAATTAGGTTCCCAGGGCTTACTTTACAAGATGGGAAGGTTGTTAGGTTGTTAAGGTAGCAGCAGAGCAAGCTGGAAGTCAGCTAAAGTAGCTAGCAGGAGTGGCCAAGGAGAAGGGCTTAGGTGACAGCCTCCAGGCTAAGAGCAGCAAGTCTCTCTCCTCGGGACCGTGAAGCTTGAGACCCTGCCTAGGGTGACAAAACCGGCCACAGAGCTGCAGCCAGGGGTTTCGCAGTCGCCTCTGGCTACGCTGCCCGCCAGGACCTGGGGGAATCAGGTTTATTCCCAGAGCCAAATCAGGCAGAGTAAGGACYGAACACAAGTCTTCATTTCTGTCCCTCCAAAGGTTAATGCTCTATCCGCTGGACTGGCGGATGAAATGACACGCAAATGCCATTGTTTGTTGACATTTATCTGAGGTCTATTCTAGGAGAACTGGTCTGAGGACAGTTATGGGTTCAGGCCAGTCCTCTCTGAGACTTCAGCCAGCGCTGTTGGGCAGACAACCAGAAACTTGATTGCCATGAATAGCTGAGCATCTATAGGTTTAAGCCGGAGTGATTGTGACACTTAAATGTTAGGTACAGATTCCTAAAGACATGCTRGGTCCTGTTTTGGCTTTAGGCCTTCAGGACTAGGACGTGCTGACTTTGGAGTGGGTGTTCAGCCTTAGCTTTGCCCTCTGAGTTCTGGCAGTACAACAGATTCAATATCTGGTATTGACATGACTAACTCCACTGCCTGCACTAAGCAGGTATCTGAATGTAAAATGCATAAAGAAAAGAAGAAGGAAAATGTATTAAAAAAGAAATACATAAATAGAATTAATATAGATCTATACTAAATAATTAATTAAATTACTAAATAACAGCTCCCAGACCCTGCTAGTTCTGGGATCCTATTTTCTGAGGCTACGCCCTGAATAATAAACTTGCCCAGGGCTGAGCAAGCTGGAGTGTCCCGCACCCGCAGCGTGGCTCCGGCACAGCCCTGCCAGTCGGTCCGGGGGAAGCAAGAGCCACTCTCCTTTGACCACAGTAGCCCCAAGAGGTCTGTGGAGGCCCGAGGGCCACAYTGAAAGCTTCTGCCACCCTGCAAAGCTGTGCACACAACTGCTGCACCCTCCCGTACCACACGTTCATGTGTAGGGRAGCTTGCCAGGATAATACAGAATACGCCCCTAATGCGCAGTACAGTTCCCCTTTGCTCTTTATACAGGCAAGATCCACCGACGCAGACAGACTTTCTTACATGAAGGTTGTACTGGTCCACGGATAGATCCATCCTGTCTGGGCTTGGACCCCCCTGTCACACCCCCAGCCCAGAGCAAAGCTCTTCTGCTGCAAGCCGGTCCCCCATGGAGAGCGCGACGTGCTTCAAACCGCATCGCCTCCTTGCTGAGTATCAGCACCTCCTGGGAGCTGTTTCCCACGATTGTTTTCCCACCCAGGAGAAAAGCCCTGGATCAGACTCGTGGAAGAAGAATTGCATCCAGCCCCAGCCTGCTCCCCCAGGTTCSTGCCCTGCAGGCAGGACACCGAGGTGCATCAAGTGCGCAGGCACGGAGGGGGAGCTGTGCTTTCCACTCACGCAGAGACTCTGGCAGAACCAAGAAAAAAWCATTAACCACATCCCTCATCTCATCACAAAATCCTCTCTGCTGACCRCCTTGTTAGAAGCAGAAGTCAGAAGCAAGGCCCCAGTGAGAAGCAGCAGCCTTAGGTCTGCCATGCAGTGCCCTGGCTGTACCTTGCACTTCAGAAGCCAGTATTTGGTATTACTGCTAAAGATACAAAGATATGTGGGTTCCCACTGAATTTTGTTCTTTGCACCGCTCGATAACCAGCGAGCGAGCAGAAATCCCTCTTCTAAAAGCCTTTTTGGATCCCCATCTGCTGGAACCTGATATGTGAGGAGCTGAGGGTTTATGCATTTGGTCTCCAGGGAACATTGCACAGAGGGAGAGCTGCCGGCTCTTAAACATCAAAGCCAGGTCGCTGGGACACACAGAAAGGATTAACAGGCACCATTTATCTTTTGGATTTTATTTGCCGTCTCCTTGTCCCAGGACAGCTAACTGCAAAGGAAGCCTGACCTCAGCTCAGAAAGCGTGGGGAGCACAAAAAGGGGCTTGACGCAGGCTCAGTGGTACGACCGAGGGCGAAACAGGTGACAGAGGACACTTTTTTTATGTGTATTACCATGCTGCCCATCTGCACGGCAAGACTCCTGGGGCCCAGCCTGCCCTTCCTAGTTCTTCCATGGCCTGATGCTATCAGGCATCATCTTTTTTCCCAGCGTCACCTGTGGCTTCCCTAAGATCCAGAGCGGTACCAGCTTCCACAGCTTGTCACGGGCTCAGCATTGCTGGGTATCAAGTGTCACAAAGATTCCCACAGTGGCCAAGTCTCTGTAACATTCACCCCTGTTTTCCTCGAATCTTACACTATTTTTTCTGCCTCAGCCTTCYTGATAGGAGACAGAAAGGAAAAGACAGCTCTGATATACCCTCACATTGCCTCCAGCAAGAATCCTTCTCAAAATGCTCAAGCTTTTTGGGAACAAATAGCACTTGCCTCACCTGGTCCTTCCAACCTTAAATATTTGAGCACCAACAGTCAGTACCCCAAAATACCATAAGCTAATGCTGCTCTGATTTTGTTTCATGAGAGAGGAGCAGAGCGGTACACGGGTGATTATGCTGASAACAACACATTTGAGGTTCCTGTTCTTTATTTTCCAGCTCAAGAGTCTTAAATGCATTTACTCACACCTCCAATTTTCCTACTAACAGCCCCCTTGCGCACTCAGTCGTTCCCTTGTTCCAGGACCTACGTGAAGCGTGAGAAGCCTGGGGTGAAACCTTGGCTCACAGGCATGCTGTGACRGTGCAAAGAATGCATTGTGGTTCCTTTTCCCTTCTGGTTGTCACTTCACCACAGCTGGCCAGCTAATATCCTATGCTAATTGTCACTTACTAGCGGATGCATGTACAGTAGTCAGATACCGAAAAACCAGAGGCTATTTTCTACACACTTGTTAGCCACCAAAGTGTCATAAAGTCCCACCTCTGAGATCCTGGTGGCATTTCAGTTTGAGGTCTGCCCTCYATACACTGGCCATCCCTAAGAGCCTTGCCCGCTCCTGCGTTTCAGCCARTGCCGGAGGCCGCGGTTTCCTCCGCACCGGGAGGTTTTCAATGCAACGTGTAGTGCGGGCACGCAGGTGTGCGAGGCATGTCGGAGTCGCACGTGGCTTTATGGGTGCCGCGTAGGGCGCGCGCGCTCTTAGGGATTTACGTACAGAAACGGATGGAAATCCGCGCGCAGGGCATACGCTAAGCGCACGCGTTCCTGGACGGCACCCGGAGCTGTGCGTGTGGTTCGGGTAAATATTGATGCAAGAGTTTTCCCCGCAGTTCGGTCTGGCCACAGCAGCCCCAGACTACAAGGAGTCTTTGTGTTCGGCTGGCAGCTCCGGCGGCGGCGGGGGCCAGCTGGATCAGCCCCAGCAGCGCAGCCGCCCAGCAGCAGAGCTGGGCTGGAGGCAGCTCTCGGCCTCTGCAGCTTCCCTCACGGAGCTACTTCTCCAGCTTGTCCTTTACTGCACACGTAGGACGGTCGTATTCTTTGAAAGACAAACCCTGGGCCAYGAGGACACGGTCTGCATTTGGTACACAGACGTAGTGCCAGGGTAAACAGAGCCGCGGGTCTGTGTTCGGTGCGCTCGAGCAGGAGGTGCACGTGACGTGTTTAGCGCACGCATCTGTAAATCGTGGGCAAGACGAAAGCGCTTTGTGTAACCATGGGTAGGTTGTATCCCGTGTTTTAGGAGCTGGGTGTTTGCGTGGGTGTTTGGGCGTGTTCGCAGGTCGCTGGAGGATCTCCAAGGAGCCGTAGCGGAGCGAGAGCAGCTGGGGCTGGCACTGTATTAACCGTGCTAGGTGAGCAACACAGGAAGCTCAGAGCTCTTCCTGAGTTTTAATCAAGTTAAAGCACCCCCAAAAGCAGGCAGGGCTGAGGCACACTGGGCTTAGATGTCTGCACTGGAAGGCTTTAGCCGGAGCCGTGGCCCCAGAGCTCGTCAGCGAGCGACGGGCACCCTGAGGACAGGCCGCGGGCTYGCACACAGCCTCCCTCGAGAAGTCGGGCCCTCCTGCCCTTTGCCAACAGCAAGGGAGCCCTAACGCTTTCCTGTTACAGCACCATTAAATAAAAAGTCTGAACAACGTTTTTTAAAGTCTGAAGACTCTGACAGAGGCGCTTGAACAGTTTTTACAGGAGCAATTGAAAAGGTTTCCTCAGTCCGCGGCCCTGCTGATGTGCGGCAGCACCCGTTGGCTTCCAGCCCTCTGCCTTCGCGCCCGCCTCTGCTCGCTGGGCCTGAGATCAATGGCAGCTCTTAGAGTTGTTAGGCAGAAAAAGAGGGAATAGCAATCCCCTCCCGAAAATGCCGCGCTCTCTGGTAAAAGAAACAAAAGCAGAGCATTTTGAAAATTTGACTTTAGCTGTCGCTTGGGCATCTCCCGCTGCCCTTCTGCCTGAGTCCCCCCGAATGGTCGGCCGCCCTCCCCGCCCCGCCAGCACCCTTCCCGGCAGTGCCGGCCCAGCCCCAGGGCGAGGGGGGAGATGCCCTCACCCTCCCCAGCCGAGAGAAGGGCAGCGGCAGGCCGAGGAGCTGCGCCTCCCGCCAGGCATCGCTGCAGGAGAGGCAAAATTAGATTTTTTCCCAGTTTTAATCAAAAGCAAGGATTTAAGCTGGGCAAAGAAAAAGCAACACRGCGGAAAAAATAAACAAGCAATTTCCTGGCAAAAAAAAAAAAAACAACCACGCAACATTTTGACAGGAAATATTTACTTATTAATAGCTTTAATTAATTCTTCTATGTGCTATGGCACTCAGAAGAGATCTCCATAATGAATCCAGCGCCACGCAGAGCTTTTTGCAGGCGCGCACAAAGCGAAGCACGTGGMAGGCCCGATTCTGGCTGGGGCTGTGTCCGAGGAACCCCGAAAGGAGGCTGGGGATGGGGAGAGGAGCCTCGCCCTGCTCCRGGGCACAGGCATCCCTCACCCGGGCAGCCTACGGGATGCTCCCGCCTCCTGAGGTACGATGGAAGCTGCTGGCCGAAGCGTGTGGTGGCCGGGACGCAGCCGTCAGAGCTGCTTTCGCATCAGTGCCACCAACAAGCAGAGGGAGAGGGTAAAAATAACGCTCGCTTTGAGAACCGCGATGTACTTCACAAGCTGCTAAGGAGGCCGAGTCTGACGTGCTGTCCCCCTTGAGCACACGTCAGGCCGAGAGAGAGAGAGCAAAACGGAAAATGTGAATCTGCTGGGGTCACAGAGACAAGCAGTCGCYGGGCTGTAAATCAGAGTTGCGAGCGCGGGGAAGGCCGGGGAGCGGCAGGCAGGCAGYGCAGACATGAAGCAGAGTTACGGCTTTCCGTGAAGTTTGTTCGTTTCGGGATAACGGCAAGAAAGAGCAGAATATTGTGTGATGGATGGGGCGTGCGGTGGTGGGAAGAGGTGCTCTCAGCACTGCTTCCTCGGGGCTTTTATTCAGGTTTTATTCAGCTGGGAACACTAACAAACCAGAGCTTCACAAAACAAAATGTACTTGGGGAAGGCTGAGCTAAACATTATGTCAACCTTATTTATATTTTGAGGAACACGGCTGAAAGAGGTAGCTTTCTGCGGGCCGGGCAGCATATACTCCTTTAACGACACAAAACTGGTGTTTCACAGGGACACGACCGCAGGAGGTGCAAGAAAATAGTCCCCGAAGGTCCTGAGTCCTGCTCTCCTTTTCCACACAGCCCCGCCGACGTGCAGGGAATGAAGCGGAGCAGCCCGGGAGGAGCTTGGCACGTAGCTCCTGGGCTGCCGGGAGCCCAGCGAAGCCCAGAGGGGCCAGCTCGCTGCAGGCTGACCTGGCGGGTKTTCCTTATGCCCCCCAGGTCCAGCACGATGCTCACACAGGACATGGCAGCACGTTGCAGGCTTCAGGCCCCAGAAGCCTTAAGGATGGGCAGGATCCAGAGGGCTCCCAAGAGCCKGTGGATGGACAAAGGGACACCTGACGCATCCTTGCTTTAACAGCATTTGTTGTTTTTTTTTTAAATCTGAACAGTATTTTAAAAAAAAAAAGCCTGAAGGCCCTGTCAGAGGAGCACGAACAGATCTTGCAGGAAAGGCTGCAGGCTGAAAGCCACCAAGACCTCCCATCCCCAGTGGTTTCCGTAGGGAATCCTGCCCCTGCCCGCGGTGCACCAGGGACCCCCRCGACGGCGGCAGCCTTCCTCTTCAGCCTGCCTCCCGCTCAGATGGTCCGGCACACCCAGGGAGGGCGACCACCCGTCCCGCTCCTCTGAGGCTGCTGAAGACCTCTGAGGTCTCCGYTAATGCGCAAGGAAACCGCAGGCACAGATCTCCTGGGAGAGCCAAGCAAGGAGGGGACTTGGAAAGCCCTGAGCARGAGGGTCCAACATGCTCAGCAACGCCGGGACCCTCTCCAGAGTTTCACTGGCCTCGTCCAAGCCCAGCAGATAAGCAGCAGGAAACACGTCAAGCCAAGCTTCGAGGATCAGCCAAGACCTTGCAACACGTCTATGAGCGTGTTTGTGTAGCAAGCGGGGGCATCACACGGTGACAAGGGCTTTCAGCCCATCGTACGTGAGCTAGGAACGTACTCGATAAAAATAGGCACCGCACATTTGGTAACAGCAGGGAAAAACACAATCCCTGCTTTTCACATACAATCCCAGTCTACCTGTTATTATTGTCTGSGCTCCAGCAACGAACCCTGAGCCAAATTCTGGGGTGATTTATTCCTCGGTCAGTATAATTCCATTTATTGAGTGGAGTTACTTAGTCATTGCAAAATGTGGCCCCAATGCTTTTTATTTGGACATTTATTTTATTTTTCTAATCATGCCCCCTGAAATGTTAACCCTACAGCCTATAAAAATAACCATTTTCTCTAGCAGGACCAACATGGCATTTGGAAAGGAACCATATGCTGGCACTCAACTTCTGCTTTATTTAGCTATGTTCTGGAGGTGGTACTGATGCTCACTTTAAGATCAGTCTCCAAGTGCCTACGCAGGAATTAAGCGCAGGGTAGGAGATAAAGCACACATCCATAGGGATACGGACATGGGAGGACAAGCACAGAAATCTTTGCTTTCTGCTTACGAAGCTGAATTTCCGATTGCTTGAAAGCAACCAAACCCAAAAGCACACACACCCCCAGACGCACGCATCGCTGCGGGGCAGAGGGGGGCTGCCCGGGGACACTCAGCCCCCCACCTCAGCCCACCCGCCCGCAGCACCCGGCCAGCTGGGCGGCTCGGCGCAACAAGCCCCGGGGGGGGGGGTCCTGCCTGGCTCCTACCAAAAATTTCCCCCAATCTTGGGCTTAACACGACATTTGGGCAGCAAACACCAGAAGCCTCGACCACCTCCTTCCGAGGCAGGTATCGATAACATTTTTGGCCGGCGCTGGCTTCCCACCGGCTCGCAGCCGGGACAGCCGGGGCGGTGGGACTTTGCCCCGGAGCAGGGCGGGCAGCCAGCACAGCTGGGCGGCAGCCGTCAGGCAAAGGTCCCTCGTCCCGGCTGCAACCGCGGCCACGTGGACAGGCTGCGGGGAAGCACCGGTACATCGCCTGGGAAGCGTCCGCCCAGCTTCTGGCCACCGGTGGTTTGGGAAGCCTCTGTCCCCCATCCCCATGCGATCGTTACTAGGTCTGCGTAAACCTTGCTCCTAGGAAACTGCCTAATTGCTTTTTGAGCGGGCTAGTCCTTTTGGCATCCACAACACCCTTTGACAGTGAGTTGTGTGATTCTGTTATTCACTGCGCAAGAGATTTCCTTTCGTTTGTCCTAAACCTACTGTCCAATAAATTATATGCTGCTCCAGCTCTTGTGTTGTCAGAAATAATTAAGAAGTTCCTCACTGTTGTTTGCAAACTATTAATGAATTCCTGCATCTCCCCCCTATCTTCCCTTTTTCTTTGTTTTTCCAAACCAAAAGGTCCTACTCTATCAAATTCCTGTTCAACAGCAGGAAATATGTTTTTTGAATTTTTTTTTAAATAACCAGACCTAAACAAAATATTTAAGATACTGGAGCACTGTCATTTTGGACAGTTGCCAGATTAGGATTTTTGTTTTGCTCTTGATTTCTTTCCTAGTAATTGTCACTTAATCATTACTGAGTAGCAAGTTGACTTAAGACTATCCCCAATGACTCCACCATCACTTTCACCATCAGTAATTGCTGCTTTAGAGTACTTCGTATTGAATAGATAATCAAGTATATGTAGCTTACAGCGTTGCAGGGAACAGACTTAACTTTTCTGATATTGCCTTGTCCTCCTTGAGTGTTCACTGTAGTCTCCGTTCAGCCAGAGGGCCAAAGACTTTMTAGCGAGCTTCCTTCTTTCAATGTGTTTGCAAAAGTTTATAGCAGAAGCTTCTAGCCTTTTACAAGCCATTCTTCAAAATCTTTTTTTAAGCATGTCTTATTATGATTTCACATTTAACATCCCAGCAYTTATGATCCTTTCTGTTTTCCCCCTTTGGACATGACTTATGCTTTTTGCAGGATATCTTTTTACTTCTAATAATATTCTTTAATCTACTATTTAACTATGCTAGCTATTTTTATTCTTTTTGAAAAGTCTTTCTGGTAGTTAAATTTATCATGGACTCCTAATATCCAGAGCCTAGATATTTGCAAGCCTTTTTTACTCTTTTGACTTTTTTTAATTTTCATCCTTGAAGCTAAGGCTTTACTGTAGAGGGTGGGGGGAGGAAGTTTCACCCTACAGAGCCGTGACATTTGAATGCTTGGTTATCTCTGTTGCAAAGTGCCTCCTCCTTGCATCTGTATACTCCTTGAGCTAAATCAAGAGCTCCTCGAGGCTTGTAGGTGCTCAGACTTGTTGCTCTAGGAAGCACTGCTTGTAGTTCCAAAACGTAGCCCCACCATCATGCCCTTTTGTAATACTTACCCAGCCTGTATGAGGTTAAGTGAAATTTCTGGTTATTGCCTCATTGGCTACCTTTGTACACAGAATAGCTCAYCCATGGCGGCATCCCCTCTGGGTGCTCCGTATCGCCACCCTAGTCATACACTGATCCCATGGAGGCATGACATCTCCATCTGCAAGTACTCTGTGGTACTTGCTGGCACTGTTGACTTAGCTATGTTGTCTAGCTCAGGTTTTCTTTCACATAAAGCGTTACTCCTCTCCTGGTTGACCTACTCAGCCATCRTGTTCCTTGTATGTCCTTCTGGTCAGCTCCTTTCCACTAAGCTCCTGAAGCGACCACRTTTCGGCTCAGACACGATGCCACCCTCTTCTCTCAGATGCTCACACGAAGCCCTCCTTCCTCCCTCATCCAGRCTCACATTCATGCTGACAAAATAAGCCCTTTCCTAATGTCGAAACACCATGGGATCCCTGCATAGCAGAAGGAGGAGACCCACCGGGCTCAGGTCCCCCAAGCAAGGGGATGGGGCACCTGAGAAGGCCACATGAGAGCCTGGTAATGTGTAAATACCATTCATCAGCTTTCTCAGCCTGAAAACCTAGCACAGTTCACCAGCAAGTGGCAGGACACTTTTTTGTCCCCAGTTCCCAAAAGTATCTGCTGAGCAGCAGAAAGTGKGTGTGTGTCCCCACAGGGCAGGTGCCTCTGGGCAACCAGGGGCCACACGCGGCCTCCGACGGGTGGCACGGGGAGTCTGGACCGGAGGGGCTCGGRCTCTGCGCCCGGCTCTCCGGCAAAGCAAAGCCTCCTTCTTTGGCGCAGGTGATCTCACCACGCAGCTGCGAGTTTTATAAACCGTGCCATCACATTGCCGRGCATTTGCCCTCTGAATAAATCCAAGTCCTCTCCATTCGCCAACCAAACGTGGTTGCAGAGCAACAGACCTCCACCTGCAGGGATTAACGAACCAAGCCTCATCACCTCCCAGTCTCCTACAGGGAAACCGAGCTCCAGAGAGAAGCAGCTTGCTCAGGGCCACGCAGCGCAGGTCGGGAGGAGCACTCTCTCCCCTCGCTCTCCATCTCTCCCTGCGAGCACGAGACCATTCTCTGTCCCCGAACAAGCAGTAAACCCCGGGAGCCCCAACCGCCGGCACTCCTGCTCCGAGCCCTGGGGCACCTTCGCCTCTAAAGCTAAGGAGAAATGTCAGTGATCCTGCCACCCCTCCTGCTCTGCCCGCTTGCTTGCTCCATCTGTACGGTAAAAACACGTAGGGACGCTTTCTCCAGGAGTAAACACAAGCATAGAYACAGTCATAAAATTAATAACTAAACTCCTAAAGCTAGTGGATTGGTTATTTTGGGTTGATTTTCTAGGAAAAGGAGGAGTTGGTTGATAACACTCACATTTATTTTGGGAAACAAACAAAAATGTTACATAAAAATGTCAATATGCTTCAGAACTRGAAAAAGCAGGCGAAAGTTCATTTCATTTCCTTGGATCCCAAGGGTGCATAAACTCAGGGGTGCTACTAATGGCAGTTGATTAAAAACAGGCTCCCTTGTTTGCCGCCTTAGGCAAGCGGGCCACATCCAATTTCGCTCTGAGGTTGGGTATTTTTGTCTTCTTTCTCTCTCTCCTTCCTGCCTCTCCCCTCTCCCCTCTCCCCGCACCATTTGGTTCTGCTCCAGCAGCTCCATGCCCAGACAACCCTGCTTTAGCTGCAAAGTGACAGAGCTGTGTCCTTCCAGGTTTCGGCACTTCTGCATCTTTCCACCCCTTCAAAACCCGACCATCCAGCCTGCCTCCAAAGCGCGGAGTACCTTGGAGCCGTGCAGGTCACCGTGATACCACATCGGCCCCTCCGTGAAACCCCCCTGCCTGCATTCCCCGCCGATAAACGCCAGCCGCATACGCACTGCTGCCGTACAGATGAAATGCATCCAACTCAGCTTAACAGCAAAGGTTTAACAGTAAGCGTGAACGATAACCTATGTTTCCGATGCTGCTTTACTTCTGTTTGCTTTTGCTTAAGGAACGGTGGGAAAAACCACGTTACCTCGCTGAATTTCCCCTGAAAGAGTCAAGTCAGCGGAGTGCAGGCTCCCTCAGACATTAGAGGTTGTTGTGAAAAGAGACCAAAATGGATCTTTAACCATCACGGTCAGGACCTCCAAATACTTCTCAAAGGGAAAACACTGACTTGCCAGAACCCGAGATTAAAAGTAACAAGCACATAAACATCCTTCACATGGTTTTGTATTAGCCAAGAGCCGTTTCACAAGCGAGCTGTGTTCTTTCCCTCCCTCTCTCCCTTCTCGCCAGTCCCTCCTGCCCAAGAAAGGTCATTTTCTTCACAGGGAAAAAAAAAAAAAAGCCTTCCACAACAACAGGGTCTTAAATCAAGCCAAGGAAGAAAACTTCCCTTTCACCAGTTCCTAATAAATAACTTCAACCTCTTCAATGCAAATATTTCCAAACAAAGAATCTCTGTTGAAGACAGAGTCATAAATTATCATGGTAGATCTTGTTTTGTTTGAAATCGGACCCAGGCAAACCTCAGTTTGGTTTCAAAGAAAGTCTTCTGCAGTTTCATATCAGTATGGACTCACGGAGGACCCGAAGAGAAGCCCCCTCCCCTCTTGCCCCAGCTCCTCCAGCCTCTCCCCATCGCTGCCGCCGGCTCCYGCTCCGTCTGGGAGCAGGGAACAGATGTCCCCTGGGAACAGGGAACATCATCCACGCTGCTCCCAAAGCACAACCACGGTTACGTGTCTGTAAGGTGGTGTGAAGCCTCAGAGTACCCTGGGCATGACGGAGCAGGGGAGCRACGGCTTGGACATTTCAAGCCAGTCCAGAAACATGCTCAGGAACATCAGCGAGTAGCATGAATTCCCAAGGGGCAAATCCAGATCAACTCCAGAGTACAGCTGGACCAAAGCCAGCCTGACACCCGTGCAGCCAAAATCAGGATCTGACCTTATACTATTTATAACATACCATGACATCTGCTAACACGGTATTCATAAGTGCGTAATTACCAAGTTCACACATTTAATAGCCTTAAAGCTGATGCTCTGGCACAAGAAACAGTTACAGGACTCTGACACCGCAGTTACTGGTTATGCAAGAAGTATTTCCTTCTCCCCTGRTACCAGTTAAACTAATTGCACTTTCAATTAAATATCTGGAGGTGCTTTGCTCTACAGTCAAGAGCTGGGCTGCTCTGCTAGCAGCACTCACTCTGGACCAGACAGACCAGGCACAGGGACACGCACGCGTATGTGAGATGAGGTGCCGTTCAGGAATTAATTCACTCCCACAATTAATTAATTCCCCCAYGTTCARCCACCTGAGCTCAGGTGGCTGCTCAATTGGAAGTGAAAGACCACGTACTACTTCTTGATGAAGCCTGCAGGGTTGAGCTGGCAACCTCCCCGTCCAGTGCCATGGCCTCCTACTTCAGGAGAAGGTGAGCTCCCCTTGCATGTGTTATTACCGGACACCTAATTATTTTCTGCTCAGGTTGTAATCTTGCGTCTTTACAGCTTAAAAAATACCCCTGAAGTTTGGAGCCAGGCTTGCTGAAGCACCACGCACAGCTTGCACACTCTATTTAAGATGGCTGTGAGAAGCCAAACCGCAAATCCAGGGCACCAGTGCCTCACTGCACAGGCAGCCTGAGCTCTGCTCAGGGATTTCAGGCTATCTGCACCTCCCCGAGGTATTTTTTTCCACCACAGGAATGCAAGCCCCATGTGCATCTTGCAGATGTACAAAAGAGAGCTCGGGCTGAGCCCTGCCACGGGAGCTGAGGTTCAAACAAGGTGCAGCCTGGAGAACCGCGCTGATCTCCTCGCCGGTGCTGGCTTCAATAGCCCCCACCTGAGACCGAGGGCCGGGGGGCTGAGCTCCACGCACGCACTGTGCCCTGCTAACGCTGCCGGGGAGCTACAGCCCCTCGGAGGGCAGCCAGCAGACGGCCGGCACGGCTAACGTGAAAAACCACAGCAACCAGATTGGCCAGAGCTTGTCCTTCGGCCCCTGTTAGACAGCAATTTGTTCGCTGTCAGCCTGACAATTAAATACATGCCTCGGTTTGTGCTTTGTCCCCCGGCTCCGCTGTTACTCTGGAGGTTAGATAGCATCGGTCGTGTGGTGTTTCTTACCCGGGGCAGTGCCCCGCAGCCCGTCCGCCGCGGTCCTGCAGGATCAGCCCCACAGCACTGGTAAGGGTCAGGAGTCGTGGCATCATTAACCACCTCCTAAAGCAAACGCATTCTCAGGATCCCGGCACAGAAACCTGCAGGAATTACAAGCACCTTCTCATATTGGTTCCTGATAGCAGCTCCACTCTGAAGTGTCCCCAGTGAGTCACTGGAAACCCAGAGATGGGAGAAGGTATCCAGTCATCCAATGGTGTACACACAGCTAGGAGAGGAGTCTGTCCTCAGCCCCTTGAGGTCAACACTAAATTGCAACCAGAAATCCTCCATGAATTACTGAGTCAAATTTAACTAAAATGTTTGGGGAAAAAGGCAGAAAAAGCTTATCCATAAGACACAGAGAGAGGATTTTTTTCCCTGATGCCAGGAGAGCAATGATACTGCACCATCCAGATCCCCTCTAYGCTTGTCAGGCCAACGTAAGGCGCGGAGGTACAGATCCACCACACCGGCACGAGTGGCCTTCCACTAACGCAGCATTTCCACACGAGCCCAGGGGAAAAACGCTGACGAGCTTGAAGGGGACTGGACACAAAACAGGAAGAGAATAGAAGAATTGCTTTCAAGTTCAAGCTTTTACTCACCCCACCAGGCGCTCCTCTCGCCCCAGAGGATGGATGATTTACACGTGAAGTGATAGGAGACTAAAACACGGGTCCTATTAAAGACAAATTTTGCTGTGTGATTTCCTGTGATTTGGAGAAAGAGGGCTGAAGGCCCCCCTGGGGTGCTCAGTCCCCCCTCCGCCCTGAGACCCGTCCTGCTGCGCCGTGAGCATTTGGCTCCCAGCTCCTTCCCGTGCAGACGCAGGGTGCTCGTGCCTACTCGCTGCCATCCTGAGCATCACCGTAAGTGGCAGCTGCTGGATGCTTTTAAGTTGTGAATTGCTGAAGGGAAATGTACATCCCACATCTCMAGCCTGGGTAGTGGGTGACAGACTYAGAACCCTTTGGCATAGTCATTACCCTCAGTAAAGTGAATTTAATAGGTCTTCCTGCAATCCTTACAGGGCAGATATCCATGATGCTGAAAACCATTGCAAGAGAAACCTTCAAAATTAGCAGCACAGGAAGACTGGGAGGGAGGTTTATTTTTCCAGCTGCATTCAGGAGGGCCTCTCCAGGACACAGCTAAAACACCCCAGCTTTTCACCCTTTTGCCTTGATTGTAACTGTTTGGACGATAAACGCTAGCCTATCTTTAGCACTGGCATCTC
This sequence comes from Oceanodroma leucorhoa, assembly GCA_030449065.1. Taxonomy (NCBI): domain Eukaryota; kingdom Metazoa; phylum Chordata; class Aves; order Procellariiformes; genus Oceanodroma; species Oceanodroma leucorhoa. The sequence goes on from JASVER010000065.1 coordinate 5,482,199, forward strand.
CCATGTTATTCACTTTGAGATGGAGCAGAAAAATGTTAACAAAGAGCAGCTGAAGAGAAAATTACTTATTCAGCCTAACCACTGGAATACGGCTTTTTCTCAAACATTATGCTACAACAGATTCGCAAACCCTCTTTGTTCTCTGTGTWACCATCCACGTTTGTCTCTTGAAACAGAAAAGGGAATACGGYTGTTTCCCCCCTTTCCAGGAAGCGGGTACCCGACGCTCGGCTGCTGGCTGGCGCGGCGCAGCCTCCTGTGCCTCCTGCCTGCTGGCAGCACAGCTGCATGCTAAAGCAGGGGTGGGAAGGGCGGTGGTAAATGGCCTGCTATTAATCCCAGCTGCTAAACAGAAGTGATGAGCAGGGAAGAGGATCGGGCGCTCACAGCCTCTTGAAGCTCCCACCCGCTTCGTGTATCACGGGGATTTGTAGCAGAGCTGAAAGCAAAGCAAGACTGAAAAGTAGTCTGAAACCTGCGGTATGGGGAGGATGCTGTACAAGCTCTGGAAATCTTAGGGAGCTCATTAGCCCTCTGTAAACACTATGCAACATTTAGGCACACGGCTGTAGAGTCCCCATAGATGTTGCAAACCCTTCCACAAACTCGAAACTCCCAGATTTGTAACAGCATGAGGAATTTGTTGAGGAAAATTAGCCCAGCTGCTAGTAACTGCTTCTTTCTTACCGAGCCCAGTTTGCCTGGCTGAAAGCTGTTCTGGAGGACGAGTTGCTTTGCCTTGTGCGTAGATGTTGTGTATGATGTACTGCGCCTACACAGAAAGCAGCCGTCGGGGTCTAACGGCAAAGGGAGACAAGCTGTTTCACAGACTGCATGCAGGGGGACARGCGGGGTGGTTTAAATGCTTTTTTACAGGGAGGTCAGGTCAGAGCCCAGACCTGTTTCCTTACCTGCTGAATTGTATGCACGACCCTCCCCTGGTGCTGGAGGGCAGCTGGCTCTCCTACTGCAAGGSATTTTTTAAAACTCTTCCTGTACTTGTGAAAGTTGGGGAAGGACCTGTCCAAAACCAAGCCCCCCCCACAAGCTGATTTTCCTCACCTTTAAGCTAGAGAGAGAGACAGGCTTCAGTTGTGCCCGAAGCCACCACCACTGGGCCACTCACGCAGGTCATCTGCTGTACTTCAGTGCCCAGCGGGTGCAAGTCCGTGGTTGCCAGCTCTAACYAGGCACCCTGTTCTCCATCTGCATCGCGTTCATCTTCCCCCTCTGCCCCAGCCCTTACCTCCCCCGATAAGCTCACAGCATGCTGTTTATCCCTATCGATCAGTACGATCACACTACAAGCCAGGACATAAGAAGAGCTGTAACTCCCCGGAAAAATCTTACCAGAGAAATGTTAGTTAGAGGCTACAGCTCTTTATCCTAATAATACCTAATAACTGGGAAGTTTCAACTGCCTGAAACTTGCCTTGAAGGAAAATGCTCCCATGGGATTGCACCATTAGCACAGGAATGTTTCAAGAGAATGGAGAAAATATAGGGAAAAGATTCCCAGTCCAGGAATTTGCTCTTCCTTCTGCAGAGAGCTTCAGATGCTCCTTGGCACGTACACCGTGGACAGAGAAAATCTTACAAAATCTTACCCATGCCTGCACACACGCCCACAGAGAAGCCCCACGTAACTTCACTCCCATACCACATCAAAATACCCTTGCTTTTCAACTCCAGGAAAAGCATGTCTACATAGTACCGCTTGCTCTAGTAAATTAAACAGCATTACATCCAACTACCAAACATCTCTGCAGCACTAACCRATTTACGGGTCAAAAGGGGAGAAGAGACAAAAACAACTTGGATGAGAACAGAAAGTATATCTGCACCTTYTGTGAATGTACTAGGCTCGCCCAGTTGCATTAAGGTTCTCCGACACAGTGAGTTATAAATGCTCCTTAAACGTCAATTCTGGTTAACACAAAGATCTCAAACAAGCAAAATAAAGTTGTCTAAAATCAGTCTAACTTGGCTCTTGTTTCCTTAGCGTGTACCTGACAGTGCGAACTGCAAAATCTCTCCAAGCAGCATCCCCGAGGAAAGCACTACTGCTTCTGCATTAGCTGTYGACAGCCTTTAAATCCCTTTAGCCTTCAGAGGGGTCAAGGAAGCTGAAAGAGGACAGTTAGACCCCTGAAATAAGGACAGTCCGATATGTACTGTGCAAATATATCWGATTTTATTACTCTTTTATGGAAATAATAACAGACATTCAGGTAGAAACATATTAAATTAATGCAGTCAACAGTTTAAATGCAAAAATAAATATAAAGTCCAGCAGCTCAATGCATCTAAAACAGCTCATTTCTTCTAACGAATAGAAAAGATTTTTTTTTTTTTTTTTTTTTTTTTTTCAAACGAAGAGTTTCATACAATCAAATAGAAACGAAGGTACAAGCGCTTTCTTAGAAAACATCCCGACCCGGCTGCCGGCCCCGGGCGCTGCTCGGCCGGCGGCTCCCTGCAGCCCAGTCCCCGCCGCCGCCGGGGACGCTCCCGCCGGGCCGGGCCGGGTCCGGTCCCACCGAGCCGGGCCGGGTCCCACCGAGCCGGGCCGGGTCCCACCGCCCTCAGAGGGCCGAATCCGAGTCGCTGGAGTCGAGGCTGTTGCGGAGGCGGCAGCTGCCGAGGCGGTCCCGCTGCAGGCTGAGGTTCTGGGTGCTCCGCCGCAGGCACTCCAGCGACTGCAGGAAGGACTTCTTGGCCTTCTCCTCCTCCATGGGGGACACCCCCTCCTCCTCCACCTCCTGGATCTCGTCGAAAGTCACCGGCTGCGTCTTGAAGCGCGACTGCCGCGGCCGCCGCAGCTTGCCCTTGGGGGCCTTGGCGGGGCGGGCGGGCGGGGGRAACTCCTCGGCCACGCAGACGAAGTGGGGCATCACCGCCTGGTAGCTGGAGCAGATGCCCATCAGCTCGGCCGGCTTGGCGGCCATCCTGCCGCCCGCGGGAGCGCCCGCCGCGGGGGCCGGGGCCGGCGGAGCGGGGCGCGCTGCTTCGGCCGTGCCGGGGCTCCGAGGCTCCGGGTGGGCAGCCGCGGCCGGGTAGGGACGGACCCCGCGGAGCGCTACGGCGCGGAGAAGTGCGGGACGGTGCGGTACCGGGCAGTACGGAGCGGTACCGGGCAGTACGGAGCGGTACCGGGCAGTACGGAGCGGTGCGGAGCGGTGCTGTCCGGAGAGGTGCGGTACCGGGCGGTGCGGAGAGGCGATGCGCGGATCGGTGCGGAGCGCGGATCGGTGCGGAGCGCGGTGCGGTGCCTCCCGCCGCCTCAGCAGAGCCGCTCCTGCCGCCGCCGGTGCCGCCGCCGCCGCTATATATGCCGGCGCTGCCCCCGCGGGAGCATGCTCAGACTGCAGCGGAGCCCACTTGCAGCCTTGCCGGGCGCTTCCCCTCCGCCTGACGTCTCCCCGGCACCGCTGTCACCGCGATGCCGCCCCCGGGCCCCCCCGCCCCGCCCGCCGCGTCCCCTCGGGGCGGGGGTGGGGGGGGTGCAGGGCCCAGGACGGGGGAGCCTCGCCGCTGCCCTTGCCGAGGCTTCGCCCTCGGTCCCCTCGCCCCTTCCCGGCCCCTCTCCCCGTCYGACCGCCGGCTCCGAGGCTCCTCTCCCCCGGCCCTCTCTCCCCAGGGCATCCCCCCGCCTGCCCCGTGGGGCATCGGGTGGGTTACTGAGGCCTCGCTGCATGCCGGAGAGCTACAGCCATAGTTCAGCTTCCTACATCTCACCTCGCAGCTTTTTTTATCGATCCCACGATTTCTATGGCTGTAAAAGAATACTAACGGACTTGTCACGTCAGCTTTCAGCAGGGATCGCTACCGCCAGAGTAACATACACAKGGTTAAAGGAAACCCCGAGGCAAGCCCAAATCTGAACACCCTAATGCTACAGTGACCCAGATGTAAACTATAGAGATCATCACACGGGATGGTCCCAGACAAGAAACCGTCAGCACCAGAGCGTTAAGCAGGACTCAAGACACTGGGATCTAGTTCCCAATTCTGCCACCTCTAATGTAGTTTAAACATGTACTTCAGTGTGACTCCATTTTTTTTCCTTTTAGAAGGGATCCTAAGATTTTTCCATTCCCCTGTGGGCTCTGTAATACCGCTTTGATACRATGCAGAATCAGATCCTCAGACAAAAACCGGCACACATACAAGTATTACTGAGCTGAAACAAAAGCGTGCAAATTAGCGACGGCTGGGACCACGCTTTAAAGCTGTGCGTGCCAAGGACTCTCAGCGAATGGAAAAACCCAACAGCGTAAGAAAAACATATGATAGGAGGTAGAAGGAAGCGGAGTATAAAAGCACGAGGGAGGGAGGAAGAGCCTGAAATGGTTAGTCTGTCCCCTCTTCAGCGCCAATGTTAGACTATTCCCATAAAGACATTCTCCAGTATAGCTTCACCCACTCGAGGATATTTTTGAAGCTTGGTTAGGAACCGGGGAGGAAGCAGAGGCTTAGCAACGGCATTGGGAATCCTGCTCTGTGCTGGCGAGGGGACAGGGACAGCGCGCCCAGGGCCCCGCGGCTTGCCGAGCGGTCGGTACCCCCGCGCCCGGTGTGCACGTGCAGCACAGCGGCACGGCGCAGAGGTACCCGGGGCCCCTCCAGCACCAGCCGGTAAATCAGCCCACGGAGAGATCTGCGCTTACCCCAGCAGCCCTGGGTCCTGTGCCCAAGCCAGCACATCTGCAGCTAGCTTGAGTTTATTGCATTTTGCCACAAAGCATGTTCTTTGTGCAGAGGTAGACAAGCGCCCCGAGAGAAACCAGAAGCTTACATGCAGCACGCGCGTCCTGYGCCGCAGAGAGGGACTTGCTTGTGTGAGTTCACCACCAGAAAGTCTCAACTTCRTCTTTCAGTAAGGCTCGGGACTGGTCCCTCCTTGATTCGAACTGCCTTAGTGGTGATGTTTCAGGACCTGCACTGGAAACAAACCATTGTAATTCCAGCCCTGTCTCAAACGGGATAAAAGAAAACMAGAATACAGCTTTGAGAGAGAGGGGACCGGAGGCACTTGCTAGCGTGTTTCCAGAAGGCTGGCTGCTTTGCCCCTTGCCAGGGTAAAAGAAACATTAAGAGCCTTGGCTTTATGAAGCACCTGGCTGCAATCTCTCGGCTCCTTGGCTCCCAGAGCAGCTTCAGGGCCAGGTTCAGTTTGAAGCCTTTTTATTGGGAGATACAATTCACTTAATAAGGGAACAATTTTCTGTTTGGTCAAATTGAATCATTCCAGCTTGGAGAAGGCTGTGTTTTTTACTGTTGATTTTAAATGGCTAAATTTAGCCCATAAAGCCCTTGCTGCAGTACGACGACTCCCTCTCCCAGAGCCCCATTTACAACAGTTTTTGTTCCTGACAAGTTGGTCCTGCAGCGTGGCGAGGGCCGAACTGTGTTTCCTTAGCACAGCCCTCCAAGAGGATGAGTCTGCAGAACAGTTTGGGCTCCCGGGGCTGAGCTTGTCTATCCTGCAGAAGCGAGCTGTGATTGACATAGGAGCCTTGTTCTGGCAGTGGAGAAAAGCATCTCACATTCATAGGAAGCAAGGTAAATTTAATCTGCTCTAGCCTTAACATAAGAGGATCCAAGGCTCTGMAGGAAAAAGGCYGGTTGACTTGATATCTGAAATTCAWCACACGCATCCCCAGTCCAAACTGCCCGTCTGGTTTCATACAGAAAGTTCAGTATGAGGGCAAACTGGTTTTGCTTCAGGTAGAGTGACCATTTAATTCCCTCGCAGTTCTGCTTATAAAATGCTCTGGGAAATTTCAATGCTGAGTTGGAGCAACATCACCATGGTAATAACTGGGAGGCCTTAAGATTTTCTTTGAGACAATTCAGAAAAAATATCCTGTGACACAATCCCCCAACTTAGGTCTGCAATGCGCTAATGTAAAAACTATATTTACTCCAGTGGTTTAAATCATGACTTTAATCTCGATCGCTCCCGCTATTGAAATGTGACCTGATGGTATAGATTACAGAAAGTCTCTGCCGCGTGGATCATCTGAGCGGATTTCTTTCCTGCATAGTACAGGGCTGAAGTCACGTTGTACACCAGGGGCTGGAGGGGACCTTTACCCGGGGCTGGGAACGTTTCAAATGCTGCATGTTTTACATAAAATATCCACTCGACAGCTGTGGGGCCTGGGGAAGTTAAAATGCCAGTCTCACAGGAGAAGAAACAGCTAACGCTGCTGAAACAGCACCATGGAAATTAGTTTGTGTCATCAGATCACTCATGTAACAATGCAATTATAGGAAATACACACATAGCCTATTAATTATTATTCCTATGGCTGGCTATCAGACTGAATGCCACCGAAGGGAAAGGAAAGAGTAAGAAGAGAAGAGAGAGAAATCCACCTCTTTCTGTAGAAAAAGAAACTTTCCAAAGGCCAGGGCTTCCACAGAAACCACCGCTAGTTAGGCAGTCCCCGTGCGGATACCCTGAACACGGGGGTTTGTGCCCCGAAATGGAGCGGTGCTGCCAGCCCGCCGCTGGGGCCTCCCTCGCGAGTCGGCGGGGTGAGGTGCTTCCCGGCGGGATGCCTCCGGCCCATCCCCAGCAGGTGGGTTTCCAATCTCCTCTCCAAACACGCCGGAGAGGAAAACCTGCCCCTTGCTGTCCTGCCAGGCAGCATTTCCAGTCACGCTCTGTGCTCTGTCAGCCACAACATCGTCCCCTCGGCATTCTGCTCCGTGAATTCATCGCCGTGAGGAGGTGGGAAGGAGTTGCAGCTCCTTCTCCAGTATCCTTCAYACCCTGAAACAACCATTTTTAAAATAACAATAAAAACATTCAGCTAACTGCAACCTAACAGATACCGGCTTACAAATCGGAAAGGACAAAATAAACAGGCAATCGATACAAGCTGCTTCCGAAAGCAGAAGGTAACTCTTCTCATCTTTTTCTCTGCGCGCACACACACATTTGGTTTGAACTTGAAATTGTACCTTTCTGATGGGGGAACTTAAGTTACTCAACAAGGCCCAGTTGAAACCCACTCTCAGTCTGCTGMCTGGAAAAAAGCAAACTGTTGGTACTTTCTCACTATCGTAGCAAAATAGCAGCAGCCCCCGGTGCAGCCTGACAGCAGCCAAGCCTCCCTCAGGCACACGCAAATGCATTTACACCGGGGAACTCTTTGACTAATTACTTGCAAGGGCTCTACACTCAAGGTTGCCCTATCCCTTTCCTTACATACTCGGTTGGATATCCTTTATCTCCCTTTCCAGTGTTTCTAGCCGGGACTTCAGCAGCCTTTTAACACCTTTTTTCCTTTAAAAAAAAAAAAAAAAACACAAATAAAAGCAAAGCCAGCCCCAGCAGCTGACTGCCTGAGGGTAATCCTACAGTAAGGATCACACACCCGCACACTCACAGTYGGGCAGCCAACAGAGCAGCTTTTTAAATGCTTGACGTGTCCCTTGAAATATTTTCTGAAGACAGATGCCTCACGYTCCCCGGGCCATGCCGAGGGGCATCCTACCTGGCAGCACTGGGTGGCAGCCGCGGGGAGCCCTGCAGCCGCCAGCGCCGGCGAGGGATAAGCACTTCTCTGCGCAGCCGGGATTTAGCTGCAGGATTGGAAATCCCTATAGGCAAGGAAAGATCGGGCTTGTTCTGCAGGGCCGGGGCTCTCCTTCACACCCCGAGCACCCCCATTCTGTCCCCTGCAGCCTGAGGCGAGGCAGAAGCCTTTGGCAATAAGGCGTGAGGAAACTCCCCGACGGCACTTACCATATCTTGGGGAGCAGAGACGTTCAGCAAGGCACCGGTGAGCGGCACCGGGAGGCTCAGGTCCCTGCYGGGGTGTTCGCAGGCAGCTTATGGAAAATTATTTCTACAAGCCCTTTCCACAGGGAAGCTCTTGCCGACGTACCAGGGAGTTGCCAGGATGGGCAAGTTTTCTGAGGGATGCCTCGAACTGGATGTGTTCGATGCATGAATTGTAGGTGCGTGGAAGGATTTTTACATCTCCCCAGGCAATCTGCCACAGAAATGGTGCCACCTTGCCACATATTGAGGTTTTAAGATACTTCTCTAGACAAAATAACTTTTTAAGAGAAAAAGTTTGTCTCCCTTTTATAGAGACTCGGCCACTTTAGCTGAAACATTTCCTTCTAAGTCAACCTAAAGTAATAAGTCTGTTTAAAAAGTAAATTCAGCTGCGTTGGCAATTCCAACTTTTTCTTTTTACAGATAGCTTCACAGCAYGATCCTCCCTTCCCCAGCCCGTCCCTGAAACCCGGCTCCTCCTCTTCCCTGTCCTCCAGCTGCGTCTCCTGCTCCYTCTTCCTCAGTCACAGCCACTACGGTTTTAGCAACACCCACGTGCACCCAAGCCCACCAGCCCAGCCATGCTTACCAGCGCCGGGACAGGGCGGTGGTCACCGTCCCCACCGGCACCTCTCACTAGCTGGGAACTGACCTGGAAGAGAAGGTATTCCGGTAGGCAGTGTGGGCCATACAATGTCTGAGCGTTGTTACTTCCAGTGAGTATAACCGTATAATCTATACATATATTTATAAAATAGAAACCAATGCCATGCCGAATCATTTCAGGGGTGCAGTCACAGGCGTCGGACACCGGAGATAAGCCTGCCATGGATTTTCACTGTGACATAAGTCCCTGAAACCCCCGTTTCAGCTTCCCCGCGAGGCGCGAGAGGAGTGCTGTTGTGACTTGGCCAAGGGCAGTCAGGCCAGGCGTGGGCCGCTTTAAAATAAAGATCAAGGTCAGGTTTGGTAGGAAGGATGAGTTGAAATGAGGAACCCCCAGCAGCAGAGGAGGCAGCCGCAGGCAGGAGCGCAGTGAAGGTCCAGGAGGAACAGCGGGGGGGTCAAGAGCAGAACCGAGGCTGGAGTAACAAGAGCAAGGGGCAGAGCCTGGGGTTGATGACCAGGTTGATGACCTAGCAGGGGGCCRTCCGGCACGCTGCCTGCGGGGTACCCGGCGTTCAGCCCTCCACAGACCCCACTTCGCCCGGCCAGCCTGGCCTGAGACCTGGGCGCGGGTCCATCTCCTTCAAGCGCAGCAGCCAGCGCTGCCAGGCGAGGATGTACCCACAGCATGACTGTAGGTCGTGACAAGCGCTCGTGAGGAGCTCCTGGTACAACATGGTTCATACAAAGCATGGGTACTCAAAGCTCTTACCCCTCRTACACCTTACTTGCAGTCTCGCCTGACTTTTTATGAGCGGCAATGAATCCCATAAASCTTCTGCCCGCTGCCGCCAGGACAACGTACTGACTAAAATGTTTGAATGTATTAATTCTCCTCACAGTAATGTGTTATTTTATCCTCTGTATCGAATTGTTTTAATTGTAAAGTGACAGCTGAAGTGAGAAGTCAGTGTTTCAGTAGCATGTCACAGGATAACAGCATTTGGCTGTCATCACACCACCAACAATAAATGTAGTAATAAAACACTCTGTTTTCGAAGAGAGCTGCAAAATGTTCCCTGACGGAAACTGCTACATTAAATTTCCCTTGTTTGGCCTGACGGGCGTCAGAAGGGATGGCAGCTTTTCCCAGAGCCGTTACTGACGTATCAGGACAYGGTGCTACGAGGATACAAGATAAGAGTGTGGTTTAGACAGCTGGAGACCAGTGATTGCAGAAAACTCAGCTGATTAAAGGACAAAACTGTACTTTTAACAAATTAAGAGACTGATTGCTTTGAATATTCCTGCTGGTACAAGTTGCTGCCACTTGGAGCAAAATTAAACTCTAAGCTTCCACGGCTTTAACTGTCGAGGTACTACTATGTCTAGTYGTTACTGTGATCCTATCAATTAAGCAGCGCAGAAATTAGGATTTCTATTTCAATAATAYCTTTTGTAATTAATAAAACACATCCCGTCTCAGGTTGAAAAACTTGAAAAAATGTTTTTCCCCCACAAAATAAATTAAAAAAAAAAAAATTGGGGGGAAAAAATATTTTTGCGTCTGCAGGGGAGGACTTTGCTGATGAATCCCAGGAGTTTCTGTCCCTCGCCGTGGTCGGTGCCGAGGTGGTGGCCGGGACGGTGCTGGGGTCGCGCGGGCTGTGCTGCCTCSCAGGCACCGTCTCAGCTGCAGGAGCAGAAATGTTGTGGGCAAGGGGCGAGGGGAGGAGGATTCGCCCGCTCCTCGTCGGGGCGGCCCAGCGTAAGACGCRGGACGCTTACCTTGGCTTCGCTTCTGTACCCAACGGCTGGTTTTTGCAAGAGCTGAAGAAATTGAATTCCTTCTGAGACTTTTCCTATCCTCTCTCAGATTTGGACAAARCTGACCACAAACTTCAAAACTAGCAAGGGGGGGCTGACCAGCAGCCAGCACGGCCCCAGGGGCTCTGGCTGCTTTAGAGGTCGGGCACAAGGGAAACCTTTCTTATAYGAGTCGAGATTAAAAATCTTCAGTCGATGCCACAAATCGGATCTTCGCACTTCTGAAGGATTCTACCTTCCACTTTCTTCTGCAGCTAAAACCACTGCAGAGCATCCAAGTATTTCAGCAGAATAAATTTCCTYTTCTCCTCTCTTTTTAAGCCTATTTGTAAGTAATCAAGGAAGAAATCAACTGTAGTCTAGAGRTTAAAACAGAAGTTTCTTGACAATGAACTGTCAGACTTCAAGTAACCAAATCSTGCAGACTGTTTTTTAGTCAGTCTCTAAACCTTTTCGGGGGACTTCAGACAAAAATTAGTACAACCACATCAGTAAATAGGTGAGCGACACTGGTTCCAGCAACCGAAGCCCTGCCTTGGGGAGGGGAACCAGTGTGGTGCTAATGCTGAYGAGCAGAAAGAAAAAACGCGTAACCCCACCCCTGTCAGACGAAAGCCCGTAGCCCCCAAAGCTGAGGAACCGCCTTTGTGACACCGGGAAGAASCTTTTCTAAGATAAAATAGAGCCGCTTTGGTCTCTGCAAGGGAAGTGAAGGCAGGAGTTAACTGCTGAGGCGACCCAAGAGAAGCTGCCGCAGAGAAGCGGCCGACGCTCAGGCCATTTTATTCCGCCTGTGGCTGCCGCAGCACCAGGCCGCCGCGTCCTGCGCCCGGCTCCATCGCTCTCCTCGCCCTGGGGCCTGGCAGGATCTCTCCGTGCTGGCTCGTCAGCCCACCCCAGGGAAGCAACCTCTTCGCCGGCGCGAGCTGTGGAGGCTTCCTCGCCGCCGGGGAAGCGCAGATAGCGGCAGATTTTGCCTTACGCGGTTTGTCAGAAACTTTCCTGCTGAAGGGTCTGGAGCACAGGTCTGATGAGGAGCGGCTGAGGGAGCTGGGGGTGTTTAGCCTGGAGAAGAGGAGGCTGAGGGGAGACCTTATCACTCTCTACAACTACCTGAAAGGAGGCTGTAGAGAGGCGGGTGTTGGTCTCTTCTCCCAAGTAACAAGCAATAGGACGAGAGGAAATGGCCTCAAGTTGTGCCAGGGGAGGTTTAGATTGGATATTAGGAAAAATTTCTTCACCGAAAGGGTAGTCAGGCATTGGAACAGGCTGCCCAGGGAAGTGGTGGAGTCACCATCCCTGGAGGTGTTCAAAAAACGTGTGGATGTGGCACTTCAGGACATGGTTTAGTGGCCATGGGTACTGGGTTGATGGTTGGACTCAATGATCTTAGAGGTCTTTTCCAACCTTAATGATTCTATGATTCTATGAGGTGCCCGCCACCTCCCCTCCCCTGCGCTGGGGTGGGCGGGCAGGTACCGGTGCTGCACCCCCCGGCCCTGTCACCCAGGGAGCCCGCAGCCACCCACCGCTTCCCGACTGAAGCCACCACCACTGGGCAATTTTAAATCCCTCTTCCATCATTCCCACTTGCTTCTCCCAAATAATCAAGGAGCATGCGTCTTGTGGCCCCCCTCCTTTCCGAGCCCCCCCAGCTATTTCAATGAAGGCATGCCACGCCGGCAGGGCTGGCTGTCTGCTCCTCGGCACGGTGCAGAAACCGGGCACAGATCTGCCTCCGGAAAGCAGGACGTGGGGAGGGGGCATACTGGGAACCATGGAAGCTCTGCAGCCTAACCAACCGGGCACCAAACTGGGATTTTGCAGGTTGTGTGTCTAGGCCAGTATACCCTCTGGCAAGTCACGTCTCTGTTCACTCCTGCTTCATCTTTTGCTCTCTGAATCATAAGCTCTTCAGGGCAAGAAGTCCTCCCGCAGCCCTCCCTAACGAGGACCTGATGGCCCGCGACGAGTCACGGCCACGACTCCCCCGTGCCATGCAACGCTGGGGCCCTTTCTAGCCCGTGGCTTCTGCCAAGTGGCCTGTTTTTTCTCTTTTCTGCTTTAAGGGGTGATGCTTGGCCAGCCTACCTCCCGGGGTCAGCCGCCGCAGGGCTGCACGGCAGCCTGCCCTGCCACAAGGACATCGCTGGAAACACACGCCCGGGGGCAGAGGACCGGCAGAGGCAACTCGGAGATCCGCTGTAATGTCAACCCGCTCCTCAGCGGGGGTCTGCGTGGTGTCAAGACCACGGGACGAGAGGGGGTCAACAGCAACCCCCTCGTGTGAACAGCAAAGCAGCGGCACAGGCAGCTATAGGCAGAAACAGCTTTYGGCTGAGCATCATTCTGGATCCAGTGAGCACCGTCTGTCTGGATGGTCCCCTGGGACGTGAAGAATCTGCTCCAAGTCTTGCTCTAAACCTCCCGAGTGATCGGAACATTGGGGAACCTAAACCAAACGATGGAGGCCGTGCAATAGACCTCCTCGCTCCTTATTCTGACTAAAATTCTTCAATATGGTCCCCACTTTATTTAAACCAAGGCCTCCTGGCTCTCCTGAGACATTCCTTCCCAGCGTGAGCTGCCAAAGACCTGCCACCCAGCCTGTTCTTCAGGGGAGCTTGTAGTACCTCCACAGAGCCGTATTGAACATTACACGGAAGAAGAATGAGACAAATCAAATGGGGCAGCAGGGGAGAAAGCAGCCATCCRTCATCTTGCTGAGTGAACGACCCTCTGGGAAGGGCCAGCACCCTTATAGCCAAGCGCTGCGGAGCCCCTGCATAACCCTTACAAGTCACCCTCGGGCATGCCAAGAAGAGGAGAGAATACCTGCAAGGTCTCAGCAGAAGTTAGGTGCAAGGACAGGCCAGTGAGCTCCAATTTAAACAAATGGCCCAGGTTGCTATGGAAACCTCGAGGMTGGAAAAGCAGCACTTTAAAAACAAAACATAGCGAGGCAGATTTCATATCCACTCTGAAAAGGTTTATGACCAGAAAAGGCCAAGTGGGTGTTAAATGCTTTTTAGCTAAGTCAATAGTAGCAGCACTTGAGAAGGAGGCATTATGGATTTGCAGCACCCACCACACCTCTTCCATCCCAAACCCCAGGAGAACAGCCTTCTGTACTTTACCAGTACTATGGTATGAAAATTCTGGTTTCTTAACCCCCTCCTGGCACCCCACCTCCTTCTACATTACTACTGTGGCTATAAATTACCCTATGTAGCTATACGAAGCCCATCAGTCATGACAAGTGGAAAAATATATAGCTAGACTTAATTTGACACAGGAGGAATACAATCATCTATGCCTTTAAAGCTAATCAAAACTGAAAATCCTAAAGAGGTTTTTTTTCCCCCTAAAAAAAAACCAAAAAGAAATGACAGCAGAGAAATGACAGAACTGTGCTATTGATTTTAAATGGCGTGTGCTCAGACCAACCTGGTGTGGCCCAACAGCGTAATATTCAATCAGGTATCCTCTAACCTCATCAAGAGTTTGTGCTTGAATGTTCAAGTATTCTGTGATTAAATGATTATTGCAAGTAGCATGGAGACAGAGCGATTCCTGACACCAGTATGGTTAATTAATAATGTTATTGTTCATATAGGTGTTAAATAAATGAATGGTTACATACTGTTGACGGAACCAGYCGCCCCTTTTTCAGAACAGCTCCATCCTGCACGATCCCTCGGGCTGGCAGGGCACCATCCATCCTTACCAAAGACAGCTTCCATTCATCTGCTCTTATCATCAAGCCTGAGGGCCATTATATTTTGGAAAAGGTGATGGCTATTTCGGAAAATGGAATCTTAACTGGGGTAACTAGTAGACTCAATCTGTTTGAAAGCCACAGGCAATGAACAGTTTTGAGGAATGCAGTTTTTCAGCTTTTCTTGGAAGAGACACACATACTCTGCTGAAAAATAACATTTCAGAATGAAGAAACAGGAAAAAAGTAAACCCACAGTTTGTATCTTCTACAAAAAAAATATCGTCACACCCACAGCAGGGAGCATATTAGAGGAAACTTGAGATAAATATGAACAATGACAATGGGAGTGAGAGGGGGGAAGGAAAAGGCTACGAGAGGYACTTTGGGAGACACAGGCAAAATACAAGGAACATGGAAAATAAAATTCAGAAGTGCTCTGTAGGCAAAGCAGCTCTTAGCATCTGCTCCCCTACCTCATATGGACGGACTACTCCATGCTTAGATTGGTGAGTCTGGTGATAACAGCAAAAAAAAAAAAMCCCAGGCACCCCCCTTGCCCCCGAATCCTTTGTGTACATATAAACCTTTGTTTTCAGATAAACAATATATTTTATTTTAAATTAATGTCACGAATTCCAAGTTCAAACCGTTTTTCAAAAAGCTGTTGGCTGGGAATATTGTACTGTCAAAACAGTCCCGGGAAGGAAGAAAGCCTTATAACTGGAAAATAAATCTTTTGGGTAGCATTTTTAGAAATACTGTTTTCAAATCCATATAACTAGGGGAAAGGTTCCTCCAGCTATCTTTAAGTCAAAGAATGGAACATAACTATATATTTACCATTCTAAAAYGTTACCCTCTGCACTTGGCTCCAAAGCAGAAACAGCTGAATACTAGCACTAAAAAATTTTCAAGTTGCCCTGGTCTCTAGTGAAAAAAAATCCTTAGGTCCCACAAGAACACCGGCTCAAGACTTCTTAAATCTCACTTTTGCGTTTGGAGAACTRTAAGAGTGCTTGCAGCATTCAGGAATAAATTTCTACCTACAGGAAAAATGTCCCTGCAGAAAGCTCTCCTGAGGAGACGTGGGCTGGAACCTCCTCTGCTCTAAGCCATTTCCTGCTGTCCCGGTTGCAATCCGCTGCCACCCGGCTGGGTGACTTTTTTGGGAGGAGGAAGGAAGGACCCACAAGTTCCCAGCTGACAAAGAAACTTGACCTCTATGCCAACTGTTCCCCTTGCAGCCAGGGCGCTCAGGACAGGGGGAGGAAYGATGCCATGTGCCTCCTCTCCACTGTCCGCCAGATTTGGCTATAAGCAGCAGCAGAGTCGACACATGAGAGAGAGCAGAACATAGCAGACACCAGCAACAAAAGGGTATTTGCCCCAAGAGAGCTCCGTGGGATACAGCATTTCTCTTATAAATCGTTTTATTGTTGCGGAGAAAACCTTGTTCTTCTCCCAGATCAAGGGGAGTAAAGAAACTGAAACACAATTTGCTAATATTATAAATTGAAGCTGAGAAAGTAAGTGAAAAACTGTTCTTCCACAACAGTATCAGTCTCCAGGGCCSTACCGTCAGTTATGTGTCATAGCTTCATTGAATTCAAATGAGCTGCAATTTCCATAGGCTGAGGTTTAGGGGTTTAAAGGTTTCCCTCTAGTCCCCATCTCCTACTCCCTCTTGCAGCATGACCGCTCTTAACACAGTGTAAATAAACGTAGCTTGTATGAACTGGTAAAGGCTAAAGTGTTGCCTTGTCAGAATACCTGGAGAAGTGAGCACTGCCCCTTGGTTAAGGAAAACCACTCTGTCAGGACTGCCAAACCCGGGCACACATACAGGGATGTGCACAGAGCTCCAGCTACCCAAAGAAAGTAAACGTGAAAGTAAGCGTCTGCCTCCGTCAACACCAATTCTCAGGAGATACATCACAGAGCCCAGATCTCAGATTCACATGCAAGGGATTCCCATTAAATATACTCCAAAAACGTTATTTCTGTACAAACTGGGATGAAAGTGAAGACATTATTAGATAACAAAGTAAGTTTTCTAATACCATTCATTCATTTTAGAAGAATAAGCTATYTCAGAAGCTGTATGGTGCTTTAGGTAGAGAAGCTGCTTCTAGAGTTGTCTGATATACAAAGAAAATGATTCTGCCCAATTTCAGAGCACAGGGATTGAAATGGCCCAACAGTCTGTCCTTTAGGTCATCAATTACATTAAAACATAGGCATAATTGAGTATTAATAACTTGACTGCTCTCATCAAATAAGAATTTTAATCTACAGCAAATGCTGGCTAAGAAAAGACAGACCTTTTCTGAACACCAACTTATTCTCGCACTGAAAAGGGACACTAGCTTGCCTAACAATGTTAACGTACTACAAGGCACAGAGTACTCACCCATGCTTAGATCCTACTTCAGGCAGAAAGCGAAGACATACCAAACCTATGTTTTGATCCAGCACGGTGGATGCCATTTAGCTGCCCTGAGAACTTAACCGCGCAGGCAGCATACCTGACTTAACATCCAGACAGCAGTCATCAGCTCACTGGTTCCTACCAACCCGGGAGACGTACCTAGGGCAGGCAAACCTGAAGAATTCCAGCAAGTCAATCTAGAATCAGGTCTGAGCTTGCTTCTCTGTAACAGCAGAGGTTCAGGAGATAACCCTCCMAGTAATATTCTTTAATGCAATAGGCATTGGCCTAGGAGCAGCGGCACCAGAGCGAGTGCTGCGCCTGGTGCTACTAGACTCTATTTAGTGWAGCTTTGCGACAGACTTACATTGTGATTATAATAATTTGGGTSCAAATCTTTGGGTATCAAATTTGGCAGCACAAGCCTGATTTTTAGAGATGCTGRCATTTCCTGTCCCACCTGAAATCACTGGAAGCCACAACTTGGTTGTGCTAAAAAGAAACACAAAAAAGAAACTGAGAGTTTATCAGCAAATTCCGAAAGCAATGTTTTTCATCTCTCTGTGTCTATCTTCCTGCCTATGACACAGAGGTAACAGTTTTAAAGCCAGCAAGGATGGAGGACTGTTAATACTCAAGCAATGGGCAGCCTCGACCTGGCTGATAAGGCTCGTGGCTAAGGTGTCTCTGTCGCTTGCCTCTGTCTTGTCTACGTGGATGAACAGTTCGGACAAAGTCTGACCACAGAGTGCACTGGAGAAGGGAGCCTTGACCCTCTGTTCTACTAGACACTAGCATAATTTGAGTAGTTGAATAAATAAAGAAACTGATTGCTTCATTGGAAAAGACTTTGCAACCTACAAATAAAAAGCACTTCCCCCCCCTTGGGGAAGTGAGTAATACTCAGAGATCATCGTGAAGTGCAGCTTTCTCATTTCTGTACACACAGCACACATACAGCTGGCTTTACGTAARAGAATCCTGTCTTGTCGTTACTTAGAACAGAGATCACTACTTGAGGGGAAAGGGAAGGCAAGAGAAGGTGCAAAAATAATTGCTCACTGAATCTTTCTGCTCCAGTTGGTACCTCTCAGATCTTTCATGTGGTTTGTGTTCTTTTAAGAACRATCATTGTTTTTACACAAACTTAAAACCTGCGATTTAGTATCATCTAATAGCATATCATTTCTGAAAACAAAACAGCACTGTCCACATAACACAGGCAGATTGTTAAAGATCTTCATAACATCAATTCTTTTCCCCATCAGATATTTCCCAGAACTCTGTTCCTGTAAGGCTTCCTTTAAATCTGTAGCAATCTGAGGCTCTGGATCTGCTGTGGGTTTATATCCAACAATGCCCAAAGTGCCTCTTCACTTCCAAGTTCCATCAGGTTCTGGATAAATGATCCTAAAGGTCAAGTTTATCCGTGCATCTCTAGAATGATATTCCTTAGGCACTCGATGCTATGAGTGGCATTAGGGGAAGAAGAAAAAAAAAAAAAAAAAAAAGCATGAGCTTGTGTATTTAACATATAGGTAATCAAACAATGTAAAAAAACCCTTCATTTCCTGTGATGGCTTTTTATTAACATTTCTAAACATTTAGGTAAGGCAAAAGATTCATGTTCTGACTGCTCAGGGCCACTGAAAACAAAAGGTCTTTGTAGATTACTCTAGACTTGTTAAATTAAGTTGCAACTTYTTTATATTCCAAGTTCCTAAATTGATTTTGCTCTTTCAGCTTCAGGCTGCAACCTTCATTGCTGAACTTTAATGCTGGAACATCTGAGCTGATTCCTGTTACATCACTTTGCAGTTGAAAGAAACCCCATTGTTTCTGTGGGTACGTTGAAATTCCGAGGCAGAAAGCAGTATTAGTGCACTGGGAAACAAYTGTGCCACTGGAAGCAGAATGTCCCATACCCTTACGGGGGTGTCTGGTGCATTTTTAGAAAACTGCATTGCAAGTAAAGCACACRAACGGTGTCAAGGAGTTCTTACCTGCCAATCCTCCTGGGTAGCTCCTTCCATCATCAGCAGAGTCCCGTGATCAAGTGGGATTCTTAGTCTTTCTACGTAAGTATAGTCTCCATTCTCTTCCTAAAAAGAAACATTAGACACTGAAGAAGGGGGCATGTGCATTTGGTAGACAACCAGTCCTCTACAGCAGAGYTTAAAAAGCTGGGAGGGGAGAGGAGGAAAGGAAGCTCCTCCAAGATCAAGAAGTCTAACTAAACCTCTCGTATTTCATAAAGAGTTCAGGAGCCGAGCACWCTGAGGATGAAAGAAGCCATTGCGTCTCACTGCCTGTACAACACAGGTGAAGTTCAACAGCCAGCTCCTACATCTAGTGCAAAATTCTGGAGCGAGGCTGCGAACCTTTTGGAAACATCCACTCTTGAAATAAACAGTTCCGTGTGGAGGCATTCTGCAACAGCCRCCCTGATTCCAACGGTTACCTACTTCGTCAAAAATACACCTCTTCCTTCTATTCTGAATTTGTCTCGTTTTGGACATTACATGTTGGTACAGTATTATCTGCTAGCTGAAGAACTTCTCCTATCCMAAAAAAATCTCCTTTTCCTATAGTACCTTGTAAAACAAGCTGTCTTAAACTTTATCATCATTAGGCAAAACAGACTGCTAAACTAGAAGACAAATAGTTTGCAAACTTTTGTTAAGCCTTCAGATTATGTACAACTTTTTTAAAGCACAAATACAATAACCGAACGTAGTAACACCGCAGTATTAGTCTCACACATGCCACCTCAGTGGGAATAGCAGCTCTATTGCTTGGCACTATCCCTTCCGATTTTAAACCATACTAATACACTGCTAAGTCACATTGCTCAGGTAAGTCTATTATGCCAACACAGTTCTCTCTGCGATTCACGACAGTAACCTCCTCGTGAAATCATACTATGCCTGCCATGAACTATCTGCCAGAATGCCACATGGGCAGGTATTATAATGCCCTATATACTCCTTTCATATTTTTCTGATTTTAGCCTTCAACAGCTGCAAACCTTGAACAAATTCCATTTAACATCCTGCCTACTTAATGCTGGCACTTTGATTATTTCATTAATACTGAAATGTGAATACGAAAACCAGGATTTCCCCCATATACAGAATGGCAGTATATATTTTGCCTTTATAGATCTCTAGTGCRAACTTTGCAAGCTGTCTAGGAAGAGTGGAAAGCAACTCACTGAAATGAGGAATTCAGAGAAGTTTCGGAYAGGAAATCACCTGCAAAATACAGGGGTTATCTCAGAGAGAGGGGGAGTCAGAGAAATATTTTAATTAGTGTTGAAAGGGAGGGGACTTAAGAGGTCTTTTATKTTTAAGTTACAGAAAGCCATAGATACCTTGAAAGTCTAAAGTGGATAATAAATGTCCTCCACTGAAAAAAAGAGTATGACAGGTTCTCAGTCTCTACACTGTACCAGCACAGGGTTAACCTTGTTCTGAGTACACTGCATATAGCAAACAGCCTGAATGCGTATTTGTTATTGTACCACTGCCTCCAGAAGCAGAGATGCTGGCTTTTTTCCAAAGAGATCACCAAACCAGTTATTTGTTCTTGAAAGAAAAGCCAGAAATACACAATAACTACAAAGAGATGAGAAAAAAAGAATTAGGGCAGGTCTGAGCTTCTAAAGCATGATGGTGTTCCTGTAGGGGACCACACATCTTAGACAGCTGCTGAACAAATGCTTCAGATTTTTTATTTTTGAATTAGTTAGGCAGTATCTTCTCTTCCAGTTTCTTATAATGGTTGGTGGACTCCTAAAATCACACCTGCTGAGTGTTTAGGAGGAGGCAATGCTCAATTATTTCAGACCCAGCTGAAGGCAGCAATTACTCCAGACTCAGCAAAACCTGTTACTACCAGAGTGGCATTTGTCACATTCGTCATRTAAAACGAAACTGTACTTTTGGGGGGGGAGATATGAGAGGTCACAACTTATGTCACTTGTAACAGAAGCAGATCACAAAGAAGCTGGAAACAGTACAGGACAACCGAGACTTGGAAAATGGAATTATCGCAGTCAGATTTAACCCAGCTTGAGGCGCAGGTAWGGTTCTCTCACACTGACAGAAGTCCCACGTTTCTGAAACGGAAACAAACGCTACAAGACCTCCAGGCTTCAGCTGCGTGTTGAGTYAGTCAGGAAAAGAGGGCTCTGCACAGACCCAACAGTTAGAAGAAAACATTAACGGGTCATAAAAAGGCAGACTTAGTCTTTYGAGATCCATTAAAAAGACCCAACAGCTCTCATCCAACACATTTTACTGCTTTTACAAAAACTCACATTTTCAAAAATCTTAACTCACTTCCTTGAAGCTTAATTCTGCAGTGGCCCAACTTGATGCACGTTTGTCTTTTTAAAGTTCATGGTTTGCTGGAAAGCTCAAAATAATGAGGTAATGTCTCAACTACTGGGAAAATTATGTCTTGGACTTMAAACAGAGTCCGATTTTCAAAAGAACAACTGGGGGAGGAGGCGGTATAAAAAAAGATGCAGATAGAAAGAMGACTGCAAATGCTCTAAAATGCAAAAGAGCTTGGTTGGGATCAAATCACTTCCCAATAATAAAAAGTATCACTTGATATAATTGACTGTATATTTGCACCTTTGCCACTTTCATTTCATGCCTGGGGCTAGAAGTCGCAGTGTGACAGAACCAGGCTATTTAACACCGGCAGCACCGGCTGGCAATTCTGGATTKGTGCATTTCTCGGGGATACCTACGGGCCTGAGGCTGTGCCAGTGATTAATTAAGCTCCCTAAGCCTCTGGAATCAGGGAGTGCTGAAGGCACTCACAATCACCTGCAATACGTATTCTTTGTAAGGAAAATGCAAAACATATTTTTAAGCTTCTGGAATTATTAGCCGTTTATCTTGCTCTACTAGAAGTAAGGTGTAATACCAAAAAGGTTTTTYTAAAGTTCAGAGGAAACAAGGAAAAAATTTCAAAAATAGGTATCATAAACATGACTGCTGATGAAAAGCAGAGAAATAGCATTGCATGGCTGTATTCTATTTCACAGGATTACATCATTTCACTTTGTCGATGGACAACAGCGGACTTATTTTTATCTCTTGCTCATCTTTGTCCTGATTTCAGCTGGGATAAAGTTAATTTTCTTCCTAATAGCTGGTATAGTGCTGTGTTCTGGATTTAGGATGAGGATAATGTTGATAACACACYGATGTTTTAGTTGTTGCWGAGCTGCGCTTACACTAAGTAAGGACTTTTCCCCTTCTCATGCTGCCCYGCCAGCGAGGAGGCTGGGGGTGCACAAGAAGCTGGGAGGGGGCACAGCCAGGACAGCTGACCCCAACTGGCCAAAGGGACATTCCATACCATATGGCGTCATGCTGAACAAAAAAACTGGGGGGAGYTGGCCAGGGGGGCACGGCCACTGCTTGGGAACTGTCTGGGCATCATCGGTCAGTGGGTGGTGAGCAATTGCATTGGGCATCACTTGTTCTGTATATTCTTTTATCATTATTATTATTATTTTCTTCCTTTTTTGTTCTATTAAGTTGTCTTTACCTCAACCCATGAGTTTTACCTTTTTTCCGATTCTCTSCCCCATCCCACATGGGAGGAGTGAGCGAGCAGCTGTGTGGTGCTTAGTTGCTGGCTAGGGTTGAACCACGACAATCTTGATTAAAAAGGAATTCTTCTAAGATAAATGATTTGGGAGAAAACATCTAAACATAGCTTAGAAAAGTCAGTATGTAAAAGCAGCAATTACTTTGTTTTAAATGGGACATCCCTGAGCTTAGTTTTACTTACAAAAAGATATTTTTATGTCAATTGGYTTTGCAGAGCTGGTGAAGTTAGACAAGAAGTTTTTATTGTCTTACATGTCGTTACTAACACTGTCCACCAAATCTCATTTCAGAACTTTTATCTGTGATATACAGAAAAGTCAGTTGAGTTTCACAGGTCATAGAACCACAGAATYATTAAGATTGGAAAGGACCTCTAAGATCATCAAGTCCAACCGTCCACCCAACACCACCATGCCCAATAAACCATGTCCCAAAGCGCCACATCCACATGTTTTTTGAACACCTCCAGGGATGGTGACTCCACCACTTCCCTGGGCAGCCTGTTCCAGTGCCTGACCACTCCTTCAGTAAAGAAATTTTTCCTAATATCCAATCTAAACCTCCCCTGGTGCAACTTGAGGCCATTTCCTCTCGTCCTATCACTTGTTACTCGGGAGAAGAGACCAGCACCCGCCTCTCTACAGCCTCCTTTCAGGTAGTTGTAGAGAGCGATAAGGTCTCCCCTCAGCCTC
>JASVER010000065.1:5505494-5521281 GCA_030449065.1 Oceanodroma leucorhoa
GCCCCAACACTGAGCCCTGGGGAACACCGCTCATGACTGGCCGCCAACTGGAGGTCAAGGAGTGTATGAAGGAAACTTATTCCTGACATCTAAGGAGGAAAAGACTTTTTTAAAATACTGATAAAAAACATGGAAAGAAATGCCTCAGGCAACTTTTATACGGTCACTTTGTAACTCTCTGTATATATTACAAAACCAGCTGCTTCCAAGAACAGGTCTAGTAAAGCAACTGTTCTGCATCTTAGTATATTAGAATTTTCATAATCTTTTGAGCTGCACATTTAATACAATCCAAGGTTTACACTGTCCAAGTACACTGGCTAAAACATTTTTTTTATCCTTAACTCAAGTAACTACAGTTAATAAGTGAGAAAAGCTCAGCATGAGTTGATGGGAAGCTGTGAGTATAAAATCTGTACATATTCCGGGACTCCATCAAGGTTTTTTTCTTAAAATGGCATCAAAATCAAGAAGTTAAGAAAAAGAAAAGACCTAGKATAAATCTATATAAAATAAATCACCTAAGTTTGTTTCTTAAGTGTCAGGCAGGTTTATTGAGATATAGGAGGAAATGTGTTCTGGATAGTGTGGAAGCATCTTCTATTATACGGAAAAGTAAATGGAAACATCCCGTAGAAGAATGTATAAATAATAATGCAGTTATACATGCAAATGATGCAAAATTATTTTCAAAGGCTAAAGTCAGCAGTCCTCATGAAGAGTGCTGGCTTCTAGTCTTCTGCTTTATCTATTTATCTATTACCAAGAGGATTATCTTTACAAAACTTCTCATCTCGTATTTTTCAGACTTCCATCTTGCTTGTATCCCTCTTTTCCAGTTTACTCCTCTACCACCAGCTGTGGAAACACCCTCCTCAACAACAAAGTGGTCTCATCCATCAATACTTTCTGCATTTTTACCTGTTTATTCTCGCTACCTCTGACGAAATCCTCACTGCGGCTCTTTTCTTTACGGATTCAGCAAGAATGAATATCAGTCATATTGCCCTTTCCTCACGTAATCCACTTGCCCACCTACACAGGACTATCTTTAACCTCCACCAGTCTTTCTGCAGCTGACCTAGCAGACTGCAAGTGAGGTAGCTCTAAAGCACTCGCATCTTCCTCTCCCGCTTGTCTATAGCGGCTCAAGTCCTGCCAGTACTGGTGGACACCACCCCCTCCCCTGCAGCCACTGCTGTCTGCAAGTCTCCTTCATGCCAGTCTAAAAGTTCAATCCTCCTCGTCCCGATCCAAGCCTCAGTTTCCACTCTGCTCCATATATTCCCATGTGCGTCTTCAATTAGGCCTGTTAGGACACGAAGGGTTATTTTTCTGCTGCTTTCAGAAGTACTAGGAGATCTTTAACTTCTGCTAGAACAGCTACTCAAGGACAAAAGAAAAGGACCGTGTTTTAGTGTTTCATTTGAAGGAGAGACCCACCTGAAGGCTCATTCTGAGAACACCATGAACATCCTGATGTTATCTAACACACACGTGAGTAGGAATTATTTCTACTTATCCAAAAGGGATGGTTGTTGATGCAGATTCAAATAGACTATGCATGTCTCTACACTCCTTTACCAGCTATTAYATGATGAACACTTACTCATCGAGTACAGCACTCACCAAAAAGAAAAACGGAGGACAGGACCTTTCCCTCCCCTCACCCTAGAACAATTTTCAGGAAAAAAATACCACTTGCACCTAAATAACTTTTTTTTTATTAGTATTTTTTGCCAAGGAAAAATGCAGAGAAAGGATAAAAAGATTTCTTTTTGTGACAGTTTCAGAATGGCCTATATAAACRCCATCAAATTCCTACCAGGCAAATGTCAAAATTCACACAAACATGCACAAAAAAACCAACCCACCAACATTACTGGTCGTCTTCGCAGTTAGAGAAACTGGATTTTATTCTATAATAAGTTTATCCATTTCAAGATATAAAATGGAAAATATTTGTATGGATTCTAACATAAACTGAAGTCTCTGAAGGCTCTCATCTAGTATTCTTCAACAGCACTACAAGATGTTACGTGACTTGTGGTACATACTGGTTTGTACCCAGTACATGATCACACACAGGCAACCGCTTCAGGTTTTTTTTCCAGTACCATTTATCCACAGTGAGCTTCTACCATAGTATTTCTCATCTTGTATTTTCATTTCATTATATCTTTCATCACAAAATACTTAAAAGCACTTACAAGAACAGAGGGAAATGAAGGCCTTTGAAACTCTAGAATCTGAAAACTAGAACGTTGGCCCTCAAAGAGGTTTAATTTTGGGAGGAAAAGGATTTACTGTCTCTCTCCCTCCTCAATGAAGACTAACTCTGGAAAACCCGACGTACTGATACTGGCAGATTACAAACCAGGAAGCGCTTGAATGCCTGTGGTGACTGTTAGTCTGAATCYCTTTTCCCTAGGCTACATTCCTCCCCCTGTAACTTGCTTTTGAACAAAGTAACGATCAAACTTCAGATAGCTACAATCAACTTTAACTTTCTCTTAATGGAAGAGAATGCTACATTACAATAGAGTACGAAAATTACTTCTTTGGTGGTACAGCCTGAAAGGTGGTAATTTCCATCAGAGCCTCTTGTAACTCCCACTTGGCAAAGCATCTAGTGTCATAGGATGCTCTCAGAAAATTGCAGGCTTTGGGAATGTGCAAAGAATACGTAATGTGTGCCATATAATTATTAAGTACGAGTTCCCTTAGGCGCAGGATGCAGTTAATAGCAACCTATTCAAAGATCACTCTGCACATGAGGATCTTACCTCAGAAACAGGTATGTCACACTTGCAAAAGGAATACACCTCATAGCTAACAAGACTCAGCTAGTCAGAAATATCAGGTCAGAGGCACTGAAGAAAAAAAATAAATAAGGAGAGCTTGAGGGATACACCTTAGAAAATCATCCATCTCAGGAAGAAAAGGGAAGAAATTGTGCAGTACAGATCAAAGGCAGCGGCCAATTATGAATGGCACAGACAGAATTTCCCCTTTTCCTCATAGTGGGTGTCTTTTCAGAAAATAGAAAACAGAATGAGAAGACATCTTGCTCAAGAACTGGGTTTGATTTTTAAGAGGGAAACGGCAAAGTTTATACTGAAATCTAAGCAGCTTTGATTCTGATCCATCGAAGGGGAACACATGCACTTCTAGAAATTAATCCAAGCACCATTTACAGTTTCCCAGAGGAATGAACTTTCCAGCTGACATTTTATCATCATCACAGCATCTAAGATACTCATGCATGCCCACTGATATAATGCACTGGTTATGTGGTCTCATGCTCAGGGACCGGGATTAAATTAACTTCAGACAACAAAGAATTTACAAATTAGAGAACTGGTGAAAAATACAAATTATTTATTTGTTTTCTGGTTCAACTTCTGACCTTTGCCATTCACAATTAGGTGACCCAAGGTGACTTCAGTACGTCAGCATATAGTTTTCTAATAGGCTGATAATCATCACCTTTGCTTTCTGCTTTACTTATTCAGAACAAGTAGCAACATAAACAGACAGCAAACTTCCTCCCAAAGTTCTCAAAGACTACACATGCAGAAAAGACATCTGAAGCAGGATACCCTAAAACGAGGCCTGTATTCTCAACACAGGAATGCGTGATTCCTTTACTTCGATAAATACAAATTGCAGAATTTAAGTTTTAAGTTGGCTTGTAAACACAGAACTCCCAAGCACAGCGTTTTATCTAGAAMGAGTATTCACTACTAAATCACCAACTAATTCCTGAAAGGATGTTCCATGCATRCCTCCTTATCAAAGTAAAGATCTCTGTTCAGTCTGTGAAGTATGATGTTTGGTATTTTATGGGAAAGAAATGAGCTCCTTCCCTCCATTCACTGTCCCTCAATCTGAACACACACAAGTCAAAACGCAAACATTATTAAGAGGATTTTTACTTACAAGAGCAGTCAGAGCTACTTTTCATCCCACGTACACTATGCATTACACAATGKTTGCCCGAGTTTAAGAAAATGTTATCAACTCTTTGGTTCATGTACACAGTGAAAGTCCTCTTCCACCATCACTGACTTCATTTTAAGTAACGGGAAAGGCCCTCATTTGGGCAGAAGAATGCCCAGATTGCAATTTCACTGTACTGCTACGCTGCCGCACATTATTAGAGTGGTCCTATTCCCATCCTCAAGATGTCATGTTCCGTGCGGCAGATTTCTTGATCCCTACGCTTATTCCACAGAGCTTCACAAGTTGTGCTTTCATTAACTACTATTAAACGCTTTCAGTAATTAAGTTCTMTAAACAGAGGGAAAATACTGAACATATTAGTAACTACAGGACTCTCTCAATGTGATGTGAACACTCACAGGGGAGGGCTTCTTCCTCATCTCAAAGGTCCGGGTAGCACCAAAGCTGAGCGAGGCAATGACAGGATTTTTTCCCAGTGATGGTTCGTCGTCACTGTGCCAGTCTACGCTGTCCTTCTCGTTTCGGTAGAGGTTGCAGAGAAGAGAGTTGAAGGTATAGCCAGTGAACTCTTCAATGCGCTCCTTTAGCACGGTCAGCAGAGGATGCCACTGTAATCAGCACAGCAGGAGTAGGGTAAATACAATGAAAGCAGGCCAGCAGCAGCAGATAACGTCAAGACACAAGGAGAAAACTACTAAGAAACAAAATGTACTGCACTTTAATCACAAGAAACTTGAAATGAAACAAATATCTCTGAACAATTCTGATTATATTTTTACTAAAGCTGAGGAACGGGCTTTCTGCAAAATATGCATACGTTACCTATCGCTCAATACTAAATCATCTCTCAAAAGTATGAAGCCAGTCTGCCTTTCACACTAATGTAGCCAGTCACCCCAATTAACTGAAAGGTGAGAAAGGAGACAGAGTAAAATCTGCTTGAACTGACCACAGATGAACATTGGGAGTTCTTAACTAAGACAAAAAGCGTGCAACTTCTCCCATGCATACCTGTTTGTTTTAACCTCCTGGCCAAGCTAGAGGAGTTTAACACAGGGCTCTGACAACACCTGAGTTACTGGGCCATTGCTGGTGGGCACAGCGCACCCAGAAAGTGGCAGTCAGCGACTAAACGACACGCTCTCAGTTGCCTGCAGCTGTTGACAGAGAACAAGAGACAGCGGTTGGCCTAACACTGTCACAGCGTGGCCCTCTGTCCCCGCTGTTAGGGCAGCTTGCGGAGCCCAGCTCATCGCCCCTTGGGGTTTTGACTTCGACGCTGTAACTTTGCGGTTGTTCGCAAAGGCAGTGTCACAGGCCCTGAATTTCACCCTGACATCATTTCATCCTTCCCTTCGCTAACATCTTGCTGAGCCCGTAGCCCACGGCAGCTGTGCACATTCCATTACAACTCAGTCCAGTGAATCACTACTTGGTGTTATAAACTTACATCACGACTTTCATCTGTCAGAGTGCTTTTAAACTTAAAAAAAAAAAAAAAAAAAAGGCCAAAGCAATGTAGGCCAGAATTTTTGCCCATTATGTAAGCAGAAACACAGATCAAGAGAGGATAAAGGACCGATTCCAAACCTTCCAGTGCATCACTGGCAGGAGGAGGAACAGACAGCAGGAATTAGTTCCTAATATCCACCTCTAATAATCAAGTCTGCACCGCCTTCTTTTCATGCTTACCCATCTTTAAGGTGTTTTTAACCTATTGGCTATGCTGCAGGAGCCTCAACATACCATCTTTCTCTATTAGGGGTATTTCTAGCTAAGTCACCCCTTCAATGACTAAGCATCACGTGAATAATTAACTATACATAAACATAGCTTGCAGCTATGGGACATGTAGGGAAATCAGTAACACCACCCAAAAAAAGCCATAGCTTGTAATTGGGCTGCCTGAACGTGCCGTACGTGCAGGACATACAATGCAATGACAGGAGAGTGCAACAAAAATTACCGAAAGCACTTTTCAGTGACCAACTAGGACTGGATTCCTTCAATTCCTACCACAAAAGTATTACTAAAAATGTTACCATATGGTGAATTTTACAATTCAGTGGAAACCCCACTACAAACCTGCAGCAGTGGRAGTAATTTTGTTGAAACATTACTGTGTCACCAACTACATCACTGGTTACAAAGAAACATTCCTCTAATACCAAAATTCATTTCGGCACAGCACYGGATTATACCTAGCAGTGCTGCAACCACACCCGGTCTTACCAAACAATAAAGGAGGGGCACAAAGCTAATTACTCGTACAGATCAAGCATTCAAGGCAGGTAATTGGTTTTGGCCAAGCTGTGCACTAAATTACATTTTACTCGGGATATTTTTGCGATATAAACCCTATTCTACAGGTAAGGGCTGTGCTCTTTACACCACCCACTGCTTCTTCCAGGCTGCAGGAACTCCCACCTACGAAGCGGAGTGAAGTGTCAGAAAGTCCGCGTGCAGTCTCCCCACATATCTGCCTGCGGGCAGCTGCATAGCTGGGAGCCAGCCCTGCCGCTGGCGCGCAACTTTGCCAGCGCATCTCACTTTCTGCTGGAGTTTCTTTCTCTCGGTAAAAAGGAGAATTATTCAGGGATGAAAGACTGGATCGGCATGCGTGAYTGATTTAGACCTTGTACCTCTTGGRTGAGAAAAACAAACCCGTGGCCCAATGAGTGCTAACTCTGAACTTTATGCAAATGGAACTGAAACCGTCAATTCCGGGTGTATGGGCTCTACCCAACCTCTGAGCAACGGCTTCCACAACAGGCAATTCTTAACTGGGTTTAAATCATTAGTGTACAGCAGAATGATTTTGGAGGGGCACTTCCAATCCCTAGAGCCATTCAGCTTCTAGAAAAATCCAATTAAAATAATACTCCACAAATGAGTAAAAAGACAAAAAATGCCTATTTTTCCACCACAAATTCCATAAGTTATGGAATTTTTGAACTATGGTATTTCTGAGACTACAAAATCTTCACAACTCATCTTGTTAAATAAMGCCTTTCCACTTTTCCCAAACTGAGCTTTGCTAGGAGGTACCCGCCTTTGGCAGCAGTTCTGGGACTTGGGACATTTCCCTCTCGTGCTATCCAGCCTTCAACAGTCACACTTAATTTATGGTTCAGAACAYTGCAGCCTACTGCCATGGAAATGTCAAACAAAGCAATACCAAGAGACAGGCCGATGGGACAACAGGCTGGAAGCCAGAGAGAAAAAGAGGGAGAACATGAACAAAACATCAACAAGTCACTCAGAAGGTTTTTAACCCTTCCAAAATAGCGTGGGAAATTACATCATACACTCTGGAGTTGCTGAGCAGGCAGGTTGTGCGTGTGAATTTCATAGCACTCACATAGGAATCAACAATATACCTAAATTCTCATTTAAGTGTTTCTGAAAGTAACTATTTCAGAAATTGATATTACTATATCTTYACAATGAAAAACTCAGTATGACTGGGTACACCACAGTCTCCAATATAAAGATGCATAGAGTAAGTCACACAGAACAATTTAGAGTTTTGTCCAAAGCTACAGTGACCCAAAAGCAGAATGTTAAACTCTGGAATTTCCTTTTTCCAATGTTTAGCAACTAAATCATGCTCCTCTCAGTCAATCCACTCAGGGCTTATTTTATGAAGTTGTCCACATTCCACTAGAATCTGTTGCTGATCACAGATGAAATGCTGATAGATACTCTAGATAAAAGTAGAGGATAGAGAGAAATTTTGTGTCTCAATCTCTGTAAAGGATTTCTTTGGAGACAATAATAAAAGAAAACTGTAAACATATACATACCTCTGGGTTTGGCTGCATTGTTATCCTGGAGTACGTGTAAGGAAGTTCCCCATACCAGGAGGTAAGCCTTGGTTCCTCAAAAGATACTTCTAAAAAAAGAAAAACAGAAAGACTTTCTCAGTTGCCTTATCGAATGGAAAGATGATGCAATTCTGCCACGAAACTTGATCAAAAGGGGACTGTCCACTCACCTAAAGTTAAAAAGCAGCCCCTTAAAATCCTCAGCCTTACACAATGAACTCAAGTGAAGGAATGAGCTTATTCAAAAGCAGGCCTGTCTCTGCAAGAGGAACTACCTTGCCAAAATCCTGGAACCACATCAATTTTCTCATCCCTATGTCAGACAGGTCAGGGACTGGACAAGTTAAAGATAGCAAAATGAAACTGAAATTTTATTTATAATTCTGGCTTGGTTTATATTCTCCTGGTTCCAGTGCCCAATACACTGGTGTAGGTTGCAAGATGTATCCACTGGACAGGATGAAGTGGAAAGGACTGCAGCATCAGTGGGACATTACAGAAGCAGAATGTAGCAAGGCTGGACAAGTAATATTTTCTGCAACATGTGTGCACTCTGTGGTGTAATACAAACATCAAGTTAAAAGTACTTTCAACTTCTGAAAAGACTMTCTTGTTAGCTGTTTCTCATGCTTGACAGGTAAGATTCTCCATTATACTGTACCTTTATTGCAAGCCAATAAACACAGATTTGAAGACATTTCCCAGCCCTGTCCAGTAACTACTCCGATATGTTATCTTATATCCGTTCCCGACTGAAGAGCAATTTTGCTAGAACAGGTGCCCCTTAGTGAACAAATCCAGAATAGCAGTCTCCTCGCTTACTGCATACTGGAACTAATAAGCAAAGACAAAGGAAAAGAAACGTGCTCTGCTGGGACTTTAAGTGAGASAGGCAAAAAATATTCCTGGTGACAGAAACCTCAAAGAACACCATTTGTGCAGCATCACTGGGAGACAGTATGAAGGGATGGAGCACAGACTTAATCTAAAAAAAGAGTGGGAAAAAGAACTGGTGATGACAGAGGAGGSCGTAAAATTCAAAGATTTTTAAGACAGGGAATTTTAATTTGGAAAGATCTCATTTAATTGGCAATAGGAACATGGTGATAGAGATTGAAAAATAAGCAGCAGTACTCTTCAGATATGCATGRAAAACCTGGAAGGAAATATGTGAAGGAGTGGTAGTATGTAAAATTAAAAACAATGATAAACAATGCATGGATTTTGGTATGGAAATGACCTGAAATGTTGGTCTACGCACTCCTTACCCTGTCTGGTGTGAGTTCTCTGACCCCAGGGTATGTCTTGGAGGAGTTGTTCAAACATCCAGTCTGCTTGTTCTGAGTCAATGAAGTCAGGAATCAAATGAATCCTAAGGAAGGAAAAAGATAATCTAAGAAAAAATGGAAGGAATATAYACTTCTATATATGCTTTGATAAAATATTCTTATTTCCAGTATTCCCAAAGGAGGTAAGAATGGCTGTCATGCATCAGACGAAAAGTCAAAGCCCAGTATTTCTGACCACAGCCAAAAGCAGGTGTGAAGTAAAGAACAGAAGGCAGCAGCAGCTCCTGATGAGTCTTCCCCTCACCAAACACATCTAATTGCTTTTTAAAAAATTATAAAAACACATGACACCAACAATATTCTGAGTCCTACAATCAGCCATATATTGTGTGAAAAAGGGCATCCTTCTGCTTGTTATTAACTTCCCATTTGATAAATTTGATAGCCCTTATTATGGTACTACAATCAACATAAGTAAATAATTGCCCTTTATTCACCATCTCCAYGCCACTCAGAATTTGATAGCCCTTGATCACTACTGCCATCCTATCCCTCTCCTTTCCAAGCACAAGAACCCTAGGGTATTTAACCTCTCCTATTTTTTGCATTTTCATATATACATTTTATATTTTGACTGTACTAACAGCAGCATTCAAAAATTCCAGCCACTGTGGTGAGCTGCAGAGTGGGAATGCTGTTCACAAGAGGTTACTCTCACGAGTATTCAATGCTCCAAAGACATCACAGTAAGAATATATATAGCAGAGGTACTAAGAGAGATGCAAAATGTGATTATTAACTTTCCAGAAACGTGTATATTCCAGCAACATATTATGAAAACAAGCTCCAGAAAATGACAGAATAATCCAGCTGGCTGTGTATCTTTTCTCTTTCCAGGTGGTCAAAGCCTTTACTTTTCAAATTGGTGTAAAACTTTATTTGCAGTTTTAGAAGAAACCAAGATGAAAGCTTTGAAGTAAATGCACAAAAAGTTACTATGTCCTTGGCATTTTTTCCACTATTAATAAAATCTATCAAATTCAGAAGAAAAGGATTAACAGTGATATTGCAGCTAAGTCAGCAAGGTAAAATAAAATGCATTTTAGTTAGTAGGAATCACAGAACAAGTAGGTTTTGTTTTGAAGTGTCCTGAAGCTGTMAGCAAAAGGGACAACCCTAAAGTTACCAAATCTGCCTAAAGTTAAATGCTTTTATTAGATTAATTTAAAACAAGTCCAATTTACAGCTAAAAGTTTTTGGCAGCTCTTAACTATGCAACACAGACATCACGCACTTGCTAACAGAGGAATACTGATCCAAATTTCAAGCAGCAACTTACTCTGGATGGTGAAACAAAGGGACATAGCCCCTCCTCCTTATTCCGGACAAGAACACTAGATGCAGTAAGCACTAGACGTTAAGAGGTTCATTTTTCTTCTCGAGTGCTGCTCAGAACTGCGCAAGTCTCTGCTACCTGATACTCAAAGTATTTCCAGAAGTACTCTGAACAGGAGATACACAGGAAGGGCAACGTGCACCTGCTAGAGTCAAAACACTCTGCAGAGACTAGACTTCAGAAAGCTGAGTRTCGCCGCATTGTTCTGCAGCGGCAAATTATAAGTTTCAAAAACTGTGCAATTCGCTTACCTGGAAATGCCAGTGGGTACTTTGCTGAGCTCATACACGCCAGGCTTGCTGAGGACGTAAGAAAGGAAAGAGCCATC
The DNA here is from genome assembly GCA_030449065.1 of Oceanodroma leucorhoa. Lineage (NCBI taxonomy): Eukaryota > Metazoa > Chordata > Aves > Procellariiformes > Oceanodroma > Oceanodroma leucorhoa. Next base: position 5,516,301 of record JASVER010000065.1, read on the forward strand.
AGCTGGACAAACAACAAGAAATTACCTTACACTGAGCAGCATGGACTAGAATTCCTGTAAACCYGGACTAGGGGGAGTATTCTTTAAAAAGGAAAAGAAAAAAAGCTCTGCACTACTAAGGGAAGCAATAACGTTCTGGAGACAGTCAGAGGTCAGAGTAAGGCAGCAAGGGGTGTTGCAGAAGCAAATGAGTTTGTGTGTACTTTCTGCCACTCATTTTACCAAAGGCTCAATACMCAGTTTTAAGGCTCTACAGATACGTAAACGAGGGATGTCACGCGGAATCTAAAGGAGACAACCATACAAGACTACACCCTGACTGTTACGTTTGCATTTATAGGTATACAAAGAACACGAGTGTAACTGAAGATGCAAAATCCAGTTTTCAGTCAGATGACCGATACCACCATTCTGCTAACAGCAAAGTGTTCAYCAACCTGTGTGACACAGCGAGTCACAGGTACGCGAGCAGTATTTTAACTATTGTAGCTGATACAGAGGGTAAAAAGTTCCTCCTTGTTAGGAGTTGCATTGCCATAAAGTATTATTTATTCTTGTACRAACTGCTTGCTTCACCTACTGTCTCATTTTCTCCTAAGCTAGCTCCAAACTTCCCACTGCTCTTTTTGCCTAGGACACTCCAGGAGTTCATTGCTCTCCAGCATTGCTTCTCCCTCAAAACAGTTCACCAGCTCACGAGATGATCACACACTGTGTTTTGCACTGTGCTGTATTTAAGAAAGTTAAATAAATAGAAATTCTGATCTCTTCCATATTGCGCACGCAGAGCATAAACCATACTRTATTACCCACAGCACATTGTTGTGATGAGAATAGTGTCTCAGTTTTGTTTCCTTTGAACGTTTTCATTTGATTTGTAAATAAGTGTAACAAATGAAAGGTCAGTGAACCTTTAGAACAGTTTTAACACACTGAGTTTACTTAATACCTAGATACTATGTTATTACTACTAATCATAAACAATATGCAAAGAACATATGGCTGTATCAGCCATAGTGAAATGGAAAGTTAAAACATAAGCCAATATGTTACAATCTGTAAGTGCTTCTGGGAAATTCTGTAACTATTTCCAGCAATATTTTTCATGACTCTTGACAGAAACACCTCTCACAGGGTAGTTCCACTTAATGAACTGCTCGCTACCACGCTAGCAGTAGGAGGGCAGCTGAACACCTCAYCTGAATTATGCCTGCTCTGCACAAATACCCACCTAGCATCAAATCTGAAGTTGCTACAGAAAACTCCCCCCAGATGCCTCAAAGTAAAAACAACATACAGCAAATCAAAAGCTGAATCTGTAACTTGCCTCTTAGGAGCTACTGAGTAAGAAAATTCTACCATGATGACCAAACTGAAGCAAATTTAATTTTCAAAATCTGTAACTTCCCCATACACCACCACACCTCGTCACATTTCACGCCACGGTTACTCTGAAAAGATCCCCATTTCAACACAAAGGGTAAGTGATCTACAGCGTATGAATACTTAGCTTCACTATGACACTTACTAGCAGCTACTTTTCTGAACCTTCAAAGGAAGTGCTGCTTGAGTTGCCATACCAGCTATATTCCTGGATAACGGTAAGTAATTTCCAGCRTAGTTTACATAGGAACTGTTCTAGGAAAATGTACGTTGCTAACCACAGGAGACAYATTTGCTGTTCTCTTGATCCAGAATGTCCAATTGTTTGTTCTTCCTGGCTTATACAGCTACACCAAAGCTATAAAAACTAGTTAACACAGACTTGGATTCTCCTGATTATAAATTCAATTCAGGATRAAAGGGCTGCAAGTCCACATTTTGTACTGAATTTTTTTCCAAAGGCACAGCAGTTTTAAGTGGAGAAGGAACTCTTTTTCAGCAGATTCCCACTGACCAACAGGACAGAAAAACTGCACGAAGGACAGTCAAGTCAGCAGTATACTCACTCTATCACACCGGCCTCAGGAACTTTGCGCTCCACCTGAAAGGTAACAAGACAATACATGGTGAATATTAAACATTTAAGTACCTGGCACGCTCTAGTCAAACAGAACTAATTGCCACCTCTAGCGACTCTATATAGCTGCATACTGATATGTCACTGAGAAAAACATACCTCTGGGCAATTGGTAAGCAGTAACAACCCACCCACTCTCTCCGTGCTCCAGAAACTCTCAAATGCAGCTACCACTGCAGGCGGTTTTTAACAATCAACTGCCCCCTAAAGGACATTCATTTCTAAATTATTTGGATTATTACAATACTTGCTGTTTATCAACTGCAACAAAAAACATTCTTACCCTTACATTTGGCAGTAAAAATCTAGAGCAACTATAGGAGGGATGAACAAATCCCATGCCCCAGACAATGAGCAAAACACAAGACAGACCAGACATAGCAGGAGCTGACACTTTAAAATTGTCTGCACWGCTTGAGATAGCTGGTTTTTTTTAAAACAAAAACCAAACCCCAAACACAGTAGTTTAATCCAGCCTGGTCCGGCCTGGATTATCATTCTGGTTGTCTCAGGGATTTATGCTTCTCTTCTCTGAGCTCAGTGGAGTGCTGAGATACAAGGAGGTACTGAGTTGAACAAGCAAGAGGGTCAAAATATAGTACTATATAGATACCAGGGCTCTGCTACAGAGAAAAGAGAATCTTCCCAGACCACCTCCAATCCTTCCAAGCCAAGAWGACAGCCTTTCAAACACTTCTGGCTTAGAAAGAAGTGTTCAAGATTTTTTTTCTCAAGCAAGGAACTGCCCTCYCACTGCACAGAGCACAATATCCTTCATCTGCTGACAGGACATAAAGCACAGCCTATAAAACAAATCCCATGCTCTTCCCCTGTAACAAATGAGAGAGATATCCCAACTGAGGGAAAAAACAGAGCTCAAATCATGCTTAGGACATTGCATGATTCTGAATATTTAGGAGAACATATTCTTTTGGCTCTCCGAAAAAAAGTAGTTATGAATAGGTACGTAATGAAAGTCTGAGGCTAAACAGAGGGACCATAACTTTCTGTTTGCCATTTATGCAAGACAGTTGCAAACTCTGCTTGGTAGAAGCCCAAAGTTCAGCTCAGTTGAGTATTTAATTTGTTTTTAAACATGAGACTATAATCTCAAAGTCTGATAATTTTTACCGTTTGAAATTTAATAAAAGATGAGATTCTGCTCGTTACCGTGTAATTTTTACCTCTGATGGCTTTTCAAAGACAAATTGCTTTTGAGTGTGAGGCTGATCTTTCCTCATCCATGCCGGCCTGGTGCCTGCAGGGGCAAGGCTGCTGGCCACAGGTGCCTTAGGTGCTAAAGCAAAGAGGAAAAAAAAGCATCACATGAAATAGAATTTCACCATACAAAAAATACAGTTTGGAAGAACTTATGGAATCATTCTTTGAAGTATTCTCCTCTGCTTGGCARAGACTCCAGGGAACAGTCAAACCTACATTACATAAGAGTTAAAATTGCACAGAAACTGGGTTTTTTTATATATATATTTGTTATTCATAGACAAACAAAAATGAAAACTTCCTTTTATCAGAAAGGATAATATCTAGAACCTTTCAATTCTACCACAAACACCTACCACATGCCAGCAGAAATTTTCCCAAGCAGCTAAACTGCTTCCCTGTGCAATTTTTTTTAGGAAACAAAAAGAGATTTCTCTGAGAAAAATACTAGTATTAAAACAAGATTTTAAAACCAGAAAGAAAGCATGGAAGAGCAACTCAGGCATACCACTTCATGTGTTTTATTTACACATGCAAAAATGCTTAAAAATGGGCCTGAAACAGTGACAAAGTCAGTCTTTGCTCTGCGTAATTCAAAAGATGGGAAAAATAATTTTTAAAAATCCCCTTAGGAATAGCTGGAATGAAACRCACCTGTGACAGAAAACTTACAGGCTACATACAAAAGTTAAAATAGTTGCCTGATTTTTTTCAGGATTAAAAAAAAMCAAACTAGCTTGCCTAGGACGCAGAGAAATGGGACCTCTACTGGGTATTGTAATCAGGCAAGTGGAAYACGGTGCTTTGGCCACATTCACAACACAGACCAGTCCTTCCTGCAAGACTGGAAACCTACCCAGCGCTCCCCTGCCTCTGCACTCTTTGGTTTAARTGTTTGATACAAAGAGTGGCGTTAACTCCAGCCCTTTCAACCAGCACTCTTTATTTCGCAAYGTTTTCACTGTGGAAAGATAAAGGAAGACACATAATAAGTTTTATGAATAAAAAGTGACAGTTATTACAGAAGTTGGCCCCACCAAATTCTATTWGTCTCATTCAACTTGCCCGAAGATGAGAGTCGCACGCTTACTTAAGCGCGTGCATTAAAACACACCTATGCACATATACAGCCGCCCCTGTGTTCTGTGTCCAAAACTGCTGCAACTTATCTGCGAAATTTTACTTAAAAACTGGGTTCGAGACCTGAACTTGAGCTACCCAGCAGAGCCGGCCGCAGGCCTCCCGCCCCGCGCCACGCAGCCGCTCCGGGCAGCTCAGGGGACGCGCCCGAGCAGCTCCGCGCCGGCTGCGGCCAACCGTGTCCGCAGGCCCGCGCTGCCGCGGCTCCGCTCGGCCGAGAAAGCGACGCAGAGCTCCCAGAGCCTTCCCCCGTYACTTCCCGCCTCAGCCCACGCCTCGCCTCGGGCGGTGAGGCRCGGGCAAGGCAGCCCCGCGCTTCCCTCCAGGGCCGGACCCGGCACACCGCCGGCGGGCTGGCTGTCGCGGCGGGGATGGGGCTCGCCGGCACCGGCCTCTCCGCAAGGCCGCGGCCCGGCCTGACGGGCCCTGACAAACGCCGGACACCCGCCCGCCGGCGGCCCTGCGAGTCCCGGCAGCGGCGGGGCGCCGGGTCGGGCACCTGCGCCCCCGGTCCTCACCTGGGAGCCGGGCCTTGCCTGCCAGCCGTCCCGCCGGGGCGCCGGCCCAGCCGCCCTGCACGCGGCCCCGCTGCCGCCTCTC